>JAGXCT010036904.1:7139-19784 GCA_022495035.1 Philopotamus ludificatus | reverse complement strand
GCCAGGATTGAGTTGGACACAGGGGCACGCCGTCCATATGGCCAGATTGTGCTGCGCACACAGGCGCCGGAAAATTAGATCCACCGAGGGGCGCTAAGAAGGGAAAATAATAAAATAATAACTCTTATTAATTGGGGGTTGAAGGGCCCAAATTAAAGTTCTGCACACAGGCGGCGGACACTGTCGGCGTACCACTGATTGAACGTGTCTCTATTGGAGATCATGTAGTGTTCTCCAAGTGGCAAAAACCCTCCTTGGATTAGAAGGCCATTTAAATAATAATAATACTTTTATTGCATAGCTCTGTTGTGCTCCTTACCTGAGTACGTTTGTGTGCTTATTTTACAATTAATATGGAAAAATATATCCTGATTCACACTTTTTCATAGTTTTGTGATAGGAAAATGGTATATTATAGCGGTAAAACGGTGTAAACAGATAACTTTTCAAAAAAAAACAGAGCAAATTAATGTTAAGCTCTGCCGCAGTGAAAGAGTTAAGCATCTAACATGATTACCAAGGTCATGTGGCAATTAGCCAATGGAATTTAAAAATTCTGTATATTTTTTTTATCAAACACTGTGCTTACGATATTCTGTATAGTGGCACATAGAATAATTAAAAATATTGTTGAACACGCCGTAGATACAATGGCGAGTGGTCGTCTGTTACAGTATTGCATGAGAGGTATAGCCAATATTGCCATAACACAATTTATAACACCGGCCCCGATTGTCGCTAATTGCGCTACCTCGTCAGTAAGATTGGCTCCAGTAAATATAAAATGCGAATAATAAAAGACCTAAAACAAAAACAATACACTCATTTCAGTCATTTTGTATTCCGGAATGTAATTCTAAATAATACACGAACCGCATTTATTCCAGAAGTTTGCTGACCGGCTTGCATAAAACAAACGAGCATAAGTGCGAGTCGCATGTCGGGCATCATTAAAACATCCCACAACCCCCATTTATTCCTGGTATTCGATCCAGTTTTATTAGATTCAGATGTTAAATCGGCTATATCATTTTCCAAATCCTGTTGTGATTTATTGCGTATGCGACATAAAGCTAAAAATAAATTTATGTCAACAATGCACTAGATATAATCATATATCACGTATATTACCTTTTATCGCCTTATCAATATCAGATTTGACAATGAATAAATATTTTGGACTCTCTGGTAAAAAGAAAATGATCGGAGTGAAGATAATTACTTGCACTCCAAAAAATCCCAACAAATAATGCCAATTATCTTGTGATCCTTAATAAAAAATATACAATTTTAATATTGCAGATGCAACAAATATAAATAAATAAAAATGCTCACCCAAAATATAATCCAAACTCAAAATTTGACCGGCCAACACGCCAAACGTGACTCCAAGTGGACACAATACTCCCATTGCACCTCTCAATTTAACCGGAGCTAGTTCAATCAAATACATAGGTATGATACTCGTAGTCAATCCTAAAATAATATTTATATTTAAACACACGAATTTATGTATCATAACATTAAGGCTCATAATTATTTAGCACAAACCTCCGGATAAGCCGACAAGAAATCGTCCGATAAATAACATTTCAACGGAATTGCTCGGATATGAGATCACAAAAAATATTGCTCCCAATAACGACATAAAATTCACAAGAATAATACCACCCTTTCTAAAAAAATAAAAACATTTTTTAAAAAAATGTTAAATTTCAGCGGTGTTATGAGATATTTACCTTCCGACATTGTCTGCGATTAATGCACCGAGTAGAGAACCTATCATCCCGCCGACAATAAATATGGAAACGATGGAAGACCATAATAAGCCCAATGATGATTCAGAGAGTGTGACATTGTAGCGAGATATAAAGCTTTCATTACAAAAGCCCTTAATAATCTAAAACAAATAAATTTAAAGTAAAAAATAATAAAATAACCTTAAAATGTTTTACAATTTAATCTGTTAGATGTACTAACATTCGCCGGAGTGTTGATTACTCCAATATTATATCCTACTGGAAGAGAAGAACCAAAAGTCGTTGATAATCCGGCAATTATCAATATTGGAGTCCACGATCCAGATGTTTTGTCATTTGTGATATGCTGTTCATTTTTCTATAAAAATAACTTCAAAAATACAGTAACATTTTTAACAATAATTAAAGGAAGCATAATTTGTCTATTCTGACACTGGCGTCCACAATTTAGTGAATGTGAGAGTCATTTTGAGTCAGAGGCGATAAGGTATTCCGTCACTTTTGAAATTTCCTTGTATCCCGGAAACTAAATTATGGATATTTTAATTCTTATTAAAAAAAACAAAACTATTTATTTTGTCTGGAAAATTATAATATAGTATCACAGAATAAAATTATATCGCACGAAAAAATTTCATGGAAAATATGAAACCAAAGAATTGGCAAATGAATATTTCAAACCATTTTATATTATTTTTATAAACTGTATAAGCAGCGAATATATGCGTATTTAAATGTAATAATAAGCGATTTATCCTTAAATATATTGTGTATGAATTATATTCACAATCTGAATACATCCACCATATATATTTTAACGAATCTGGAATTCCTCCGTCACAACGTTTTTCTGAGAGGAATGTGTTAGGAGAATTAATTTTATATTTTAGAATTTAAAATAATCATGTTTGAAGATAAATATTTTTATAGTATTAACACGTTACCGACCACGGACGCTGACGAACGTTGGCGAGTTTTTATTTATTAACAACTGCAGAAGAAAATGTGTCATTTTCAGATATGTACAACTTTGAAAAAAATATTATCTTTTACTTATGCTTCGAAATTTGTAAAAGAAATTGCGTGGTAGCCATAAATCAGGGGTAGCCAACCTATGGTGCATGCGCCAAACATTGGAAATTAAAGCTAGGTTAGAGAATTGGAAGATTACAAGTACAGTGGACCCCCCCAATTACACTATCCCGAATTACACGCTGAGTTGAAATATTCCCCGCCAACCCCCAACTTGAACGGTAGCATTCACGCCGTTGCATTGCGACAAATACATACAAGGCCGACTATTCATTTGACACGGGTTCGGCTGCACACACACAGCCGGGCGGCCATCTGTGCGGTGCACACAGTCAAACGTTGGCTAGCGTATGTGTATGTCAGGCTTTATCCCCAATAACACTATCCCAACTTACACGGTCCCGATTTAGGTTGAGTTTGGTGTGTATTCCGTAGAGCCGTTCTATGGTCCCAATTTAGGTGTTAGTGGGGGGTTAACTGTAGCGCATCAGTCTGCAGTCATTGAATGGCAAAACAAGGGGATCAGATATATTTGAAAAAATAAAGTCATGATTATAGTAAACTCATCAGTGTGTACACTGACGAAGCACAACTTTGCTTGAATTTTTTTTAAATTGTCCTGTATTAAAATATGCAGCATGTTATGTTACCGGTATGGAAATTTGTGATTAAATTAGACCAAGAGCATTAAACGGACGAAAACTCAGAGAATGTTGTGAGTTGTTAGATTTGGAATATGGTGGACTTGTCTTTCATTGTAAAGTGCGCTGGCTCTCTAGGAAATAGGTTCTAAGTAGATTTTGGAAATTGAAAAATACTATTTATCACAGGAAAATGGATGTTGAGCCGGCTCCAATGCCAAATGCCGGGATAGTACCTTGCCCGTTTCCTACCATATTACCACTCGCAACAAACTCGCCCCGCCCTTCAGGCCCCAGGCCATAGTGGCAACGAGGAAACTCGTTCGGATGAAAGCAACGCCACACCGGACGGCTATTTTAGACTATCTAAGGTGTGAGTAAGGCTAGTGGACCAACCTGCACCAGGATTACGGAGCCAACTAATGCTGTTCTTGACATGCTCCGAAGGCAACTTCAACAACGATCATGCGAAGAATGGCAAATTAAAAGCCATCCGAAATCATCAATTTTTAGTTGATGTTACCTCAATGTAACTACAAAGCATGAATAAATTATTTCATAGCTTAATAAATAACATCAATTCATTTAAAATAAAATTAAAACTGTCCACACTAATGAGCAAAATAAATGTGCTATGGATGATAGCACTTGAAGATAGTGCAATTGTCATTTGAAAGTCGTTTTCATGATTGGACTAAAGAAAGAAAAATATATTCTCGCATTTAATACTATTTTTACTTAGTGAACAAAACATAATTGAGATGCCTTGTAATATACAAATGTAACTTATTGTATAATAATTAACACATTATAAAAATTATATTTGATGAGCTTTTTTTAGATCAAAATGCTTCTGACATAATTAACCACTTCATGAGTGTTGACACAAATACGCGTCAAGTAGAAGCGTTCCAATTTCCGCTCCTACATGATTTCACAATAATTCACTCATGAAGTGGTTAATTAATTAATTAACCCCGAGTTTTTAATTTCTTGAATAACTCATTTAATATTTGTCTAAAAAGTCTAAAGAATAAATATTACAAATAATCATTGTCCATTATTATCTGCAATTGCGAAAAAAAAAATAAAAAAAATATTCCCTTTTGTCGCAATGGGCGCTATGGTTTTTCTCGCTCACATCCAACACAATGTGCTGAGTGCAAGTGAAAAGTGCGTTGACATGTGCGGCGAAAACTAGGTCGGCAGCGGAGCGTGCTTGTCATTTTGATTAATTGAAAAATTCAAAATATCAACCAAATTATGACGCATATCATGAACAACTATTTTTATTCTTAAAATAATCCGTTTTTAAAAAAATGCTATGATGTTGATGACGAATTATTCAATATCTTGACTTGAAATCCATGGGGTCTCTGATAGACGCCTTTCATACGACGCGGTTGTTTTCGAGCTACCGTGACGGATGGGTAAATTTCATAACATGAACATAAGTCGGTAGAAAAGGTACTCGAGTTGTATCTGCACTCGTATGAGACAAAATTGTCCCATGGTATGTAAAAGGTTGGCTATCATTGATGTAAATCAATAATACAATTACGACGATATATAAGTAAAATGCATAAAAATGAGAATGATTTTGGGTAAAAACGTGCGGTCGGTAAAGTGTTAATATTAAATCATTTTATTAAATACAGATAAAAAATAAATAAAAACTTGTTTTTTTATAATGATTATGCATCTAAAAATGCAATCGCATTATGTTATAAATCACGATAAATGCGATTCCATCAGTCAACATAATTTTTATCACCAATCTTGAACGAGATATCAAAAATCGACACTTAAATTAAAATCAAAGCAGTAAAAATAAGATGGGGATTATATTAAGTATTAATTTTATTATCGACTCTCTATATATACAGATATCACAGTTAATATATCGACTAGAAATGGAAAAACAGAGCAAAATACAAATATAAACCAAAACCATCCGCATTGCCAAGAATCCAATATAAAATAAGCCAGAACAATTGAAGCCATGCCATGACATCCGGTTGCTATGAATAAATTAAGGAATGATACAGTTGGGAAATTGTAAATTATAATAATTGCAAATTTAGTGATTATAATGTGATAAGCTGTTAAAAAGGATACAGACAAGAGCGGTAGTGGGAGAAAACATTGTAATCCCAGTTAAAAATGTAATCAATTCAAGGCCAATGAGAGCAATGGAAGCGCCAAAACCACCAATTAATCTAAAAATTGTTAAAATTATATAATCGTTATAATGTTATTCAAATAGAGATTGAAATTTATGTTGATAACAGGAAATTATCATACAGCAAACTAAAATCTTTAAGCTTAGTAATAACTATTAGCATTAACAAGTGACATATTTATAGAAACTGATAAAATCTCAATTAAATTGATATATTATCACCATATATTAAAGCTTATACCATATACAAGGTTAATCTTTGATATAAAGTGCAGTCAATCACAGCCAATTAATATATTATTTATAAATATTAACGAGATAATATTATTGAAACATCATTTGATTTGCATATAAATGTAAATTAATAATAATAGAACATTTTCATATCAATTGTATCATTAAAAATAAATGTTGTTATTGCCGTTTTATTAAATGCGATACCGCAATGCTTAATCACTATTCGAATAGCATAAAATAATGCAAAGCAAACAACAAGATTTACACTTACTTCTTCTGGTATGATTTTAAATGACTCTCGTGGTACTCGGTCGGTAAACAGTGTTGCACGCTCTGTTCGCTCTCCCATAGTAAAGTGATTACTATACACAAATGTCCAATCAGAGTTAAAAATCGAGCTGGTATTAAATGCCCTTGCATCCCAGATGTAATTGTCCGAACTGAAATTAAAATGGTGTTTAATTTTCAAATACGTATTACAAGGGTCCGTACGCCATATCTTCAAAGGATGTAATAATTATGTATATTTCAATTGAAATTATCAAATTTTTAAGCCCACACTATATTTTATCATAGAATATTATGTCATACGCAAAATATATCTGTGCCACGGTTATGCATAGTTTCACATTGAAAATATTCAACACAGAAATATTAGATTCCAAATGTAAGGCGTCATATTTGTGCCTTTTTATTTATACAATAATGTATAAATGAAACTTGATTAAATGAGCAAAATAAATTCAGAATTGCATGTTGCAAACTTCATGCATGGTTTAATTCAGAATTTCATTGGCATACAAAAGACATGAGTTGTGGAACACATAATTATTTTAAAAGAAAATTATTTAAATTTAACAGAACAATATAGAGACATAAAATATATTCAAAGGAAATTTATCTCAAATAAAACTTCAAAGTTTTAATAGATAATTTGTATTATATTTAAATGAGATGAATGGAATTGTCATAAAAAAAATGTATTAACTTACGGTTTGAGGTTAGTTTAGGAAAATTGGTTAGTATATAAAATTAAATAAAATATAAAACAAAATTAAAAAACTAACATTGGAGCCACGCGCAAGCCTCAGAAGAGTACCTGCCGGCTGGGAGTCAAGGAGACCAACTATAAACAAAAGTCACAGCATTTCAATGTTGCCATTTAAAATAAAATAAGAAACAGCATTGCACGTACATATATTAAATTGAACAATTAACTTATCATATTTAATATGATGCTGACCATTAGTATTTTATTCATTATACCAGCGCTGTGACTGTATTTATTGTAGTAATTTAATTTATATGCATTGTTTGTTAATGTTAATTATGAGTGAAAATCAGATGGGAAATAAAATGGGCAAAACTCAAAATACTCGTACATCTATCCTGTCCATGATGATCCAATGTTATGGAAATAAAAATAAAATTATATGTTAGAATACAATCAGTAAATTAAAAGAAGTAATATAAGAATTAAAAATGATTTAAAATATTTTTGTAATTTGATATTCTATGACAAGTGCGTGCAAAAAGCTTCGAGGGTCGTCAAAAAATCACCCGTGGGCCGCAAATGGCCCAAGGGCTGTGCTTTGTGCACCCCTGATTTAAAACCAACAACTAGTATGAAAATGATATTTTTTTTTTAGCCATTACATATATTATTTGTAATCAGTGGCGGATTTAGCACTTGAGATGCCCCAGGTGCTATTCAATTTTGAGACCCTGTCCGCTCAAAGTATATTCACCATCCCTACAATCTGCATTCTACGCATACATGACTTGAAATATGACCGTTAGGGTAACCACCTGAAAAACATGGCATAGCTGGCATTATTTATTTGTCAATTCAATTTAGGGATACTGCTAAATTATTAATTACTTTTGTAATAAAAAACCGTTCTGAGTCGAATTTTGAGGACCTCTGAAATTAACGAGGGGCAATAAGGGGAAATCCACCACTGATTATAATTTATTCCGATGTAGATCTTTTCTAAAATTGATATATTCGTGGAAAAGAGAGAGGAAACATGAAATAATCAATACATCATTTAAAAATCATTTTATTTATAGATAATAAATATTTTCATACAAAGTAGTATAGTTGGCACATGTTTTATATAAATTACATTCACAATGTAAAATGAAACATATAAAATACATAAATATAAAAACATACATGATTTATTGAGATTTATTTAATGGAAATTAATGTAAAAATGTATATTTCAAAAAATTCACTCAACTCATTGATGCAATTTTCAAAATTCATATAAAAAACATGCCCTTAACGATATATATATATGCAGAATGCGTTTAAATTATCGTTTGTTTTGTTTGAAAATTTTATTCCAAGTCCATTTTAACTCTTGAACACCAGATGTTTGCGAAATTCTTATAAAAATGCGCACATGACATCCATGAGGAAAAATATAACAACATTACATACTAATAAAAAAAACAGTCAAACATTACATTATTCTACATTTGTTAAATATTACTATTGAAAACAATAAATTAATGGATCTTATATACATGAACCAATTTTTTTTCCAATTACGTGATAATTAGGTACGACTTTGAGAAATATAATTCGCATCTAAAATATGTAATGAACACAATTATGTTATTTTTAATTTTAAATGACCCATCAATCATTAAAGTCACTACAGAATCATCAGCTATTTTAGATTGAAGTAAGAAATACATATTAATAATTATGAAGCATTCAATTTTAAACGGATTTACATTTCAAAATTTAGACAAAAATGAAATTAAATTTTCATTCTGAATTAGATTATAAACTCAAAATTTGATTTAAATAATTATAAGCGTGTAAATTCAATGAAAACCATTAAAAATTAGAAAATTATATCACAGATAAGAAAAAAAATGTTATAATTTGTCACACAACAAAAAAATATTAGAAAACTGTCCTCGAAAATCAAAAATGAATAATAATATTGTTTAATTATTATCAATTTGTGATTCAAGTATATATCAAAGTCAAGACAGATCTTTAAAATTAGCGATTATAATAGTTACATTCGAAGTTCGTTAAGGAAAAAATAGAACTTATTACAAAACACTATGAACAAATAATTATGCATTGATCATAATGTGCAATCGTGATGATTTCAATTTATACAATTCTACTAGCTAATTATTGCTGCTTAGTTATTTAATTATCTATAATGAACTCATAGAGTATTCAACAATCATAGCAAGAAATTATTGGTCCCTTGTATCTATCTCATTATGATTGAATGTAACTTAACCATTGAGTAGGTTTATATCCCATTCGATAACGTTTCTTTGATTATTGAAACTTGTTCGGAATATTCTATGTATAACCTCTGCCAACGTAACTGTTTTCCAATCAATACCAATATGTCATCTAGAAGATCATGTTTTTTCCAACCCTAAAATTAAAAATAATTTATTTAGAAACATCATAAAGTGTATTACGAAAAATTAAATAAAATAATGCATTTACCAATACAGTCGAAGACCACTTTTCTGAAATCGACGTGCAATGGCTAGGTCCCATCAAATCATTTAAAATATCTCTGAGCCGATTTTCAGGTCCTAAAATAAATATTTAATTACTTATCAAAACTAAATGGCACTTTCCTGTTATCTAAAGCCATTCGATTCTAGATAACAGGAAAGCACTGATTAAATATGTTATAAATAAATTACTGAATAAAATACCTTGTTGTATTAAATGTGATACAAGAGCCAACAACCAATGTCGATATTCAGTCGTAGAATTTATTAATTTACTATTGGCGACTTGTCCTTCTAAATAACTCTGAATTGCTCCAGCGTGATTTCTACAATACATACGTTAAAAATATACGTTTTTCCATAAATCGCATTTGTTTCAATAATGACAATTATAATATTACCCTTGTTGAAAATGAGTTTGATTTGTAGTCGAGGGTATCCCGCGCAAAGTGTTGTGTTGTAATGTAGTTAAAGGAACAGGACTAGATGGTGGTATGTTGTTCAAAGAACGTCCTAAGCCACCGCGAGCACAACGCCATAGCGGATCATTTCCGTCGCAACCCATCAACCTGAATGAAAATTACACAATTTAATATTAGGTTATTTTTTTGAATTTTTTATTTTAAATGAAACAATTTTGAGTGAGTGAGTCAACAATAGTTGGATTAAAGGCGACGACCTCCATTTCACAAAAAAATGAATTTTAAAAATATAAGCTGGAAATGGGCAGCAAAAATCATTAGTTTCAAAAATAACTGCAGTGCAGAAAGCAACACGAAACCAATTCACGTTCCTCAGACATTAGGGAATGTGTATTAATATTATTAATTTAAAAAATAACTATATATATCATCATCAACATCATTTGCCAGCCACTGGACACCCCCTGTGGTTTGACTGTCGTCACTACATCTCGTCGGGAATCAACCCACTTTTAGTTGATTTCGTTGGTTCATCATCTTTCTTGCGGGCCACATGGCCAGCTCGCTGACACTTCAGTCGGGTGATTCTTGTGCCAATGTCAGTCACTTTAATTTTCTCGCTGATCTTTTCATTGCGAATTCAATCGCACAATGATAATTACTCATTTATTTATTTATTTGAAGACAATGCGGGATTGGGATTACAGAGATATATCATATAAAAGATCAATGAAATGGCAATAATTTACATTGAAAATATCTACGTAATCAGCCAAGTGGTTTAGTAGACTGATAGCTCTTGACTACCCGAGAGTTTCCAAGAGCACATGTCCTCACATATGGGGCAAAAAAGGCCCACGCGAACGAGCTCGATGGTAGTGAGGAGGCACCCATAACAGCAACTCGCACAGTACAAGGGGGTTATGTACTGTGCCAACAGCGTGGAGAAGTGCTTTGGCAAGTAATCTGACCTTCTTTTCTCGAGAGTTACATACCCCAGGCAACCCTGAATCCATGCGCTGGGGTATAAGCTCGGATAAAATCCAAACTCCCTCATGTAGAGATACCTTGAGAATTTCATCCGGATTTTCTCTAGTCTGAGGATGTCCGAAGCATCATATGGCGCCCAGATGATAGATCCTGATTCAAGTAAACTCCGAACCAATGTAACGTATAGTAAACCTTTTAACTAAGGTGCTACTTATGTAATGAGAATTTCTCAAGACAAAGCCAAACATTTTTTAAGCTCTATTACATACATCGTATACATGTGAATTGAAGCTAAATTTGGAGTCAAACAGAATTCCCAGATCTTTAATTGACGATTGCCTGGGAAGAGTAATGTTCCTAAGTGTGTAATTAAGGTAATGGTCCCAAATTGGAACCCTGTGGGATTCCCGAAGTCGGTAGGGAATCATGTAAGAATCATATATGATCATATATGCTATATCCTAACAATGCTTATTCTCGCTTTGAGTCTTTTTAAACTTGTGGACAATTCCTGAGTACTGAGAGAATAGATTGGTTAAATACCGTATAGGGGGATTTGAGATTCGAATAAATATTATAATTTCCTAATTGCTCCCCATCCCAGCTTTATTCTTTTATCGTACTCCTTGTTGACGTTGTGCCGTCCAAGTTGTAATGGTCCAGGAAATAAATAGTGAAATGAATTTAAATAAAAAAAAAATAGCAGAGCATCTAGGTTTAAATTAAGTGTTCACCGATTCCTGTTGATTGATTGAGGTAGGGTCGATACATCGATTATACAACAACGTTCACTTACTCAAATGAAAAACACTATAGAGTCAAATGCCACGTCGAAAATTGCGTTCTAAAAGTGCTGAAAAAACTGGAAAACTTGCTACCACAAGCTTTGAGAAACACTAAAATTCTCTTATAATACCGAATTACACAAGAAAAAATTATACCATGTCTCCATTGCTTTGCTGTATATATATCCTTTGCCATTTGTTAAAGAAATCATTGGGCTACCGTCATCCATAAGATTGCAGCTGGAAACATTTACTAAAAAAACAATTATAAAATTTATATTAAAAAAAAACATTAATATATTCGTTGTAACGTAAATTTCTACCTCCATCGATCATTAAATATCTGATAGAAACTGGAGATAATATACACCGTTGCTCAACTAAATTCCATACGGTTACTGTGGCCGCAGTTGTAATCGCACAAAGATGGGTGATATCGCCATTCGTCGGAATAGTTACGAGAGACAAACGGGCAGCAGGAGCTCCGAGTGCAATTATACCGACTTCTTTACGTCCGGTTAATGTATCTAAAGTATGCAAAGTCGCATCTTCACATCCGACACAGATCCAACTTGCATCGCAGGCAATACTATTGCAGGGCGATCCTGAAAAAAAAACAATTATAAAATTTGGATACAAAAAATATTATATTAAAAATTGAGATGAGTAACCTAAAAAGCTTTCCCAAATAGGATCATTAGATGCAGAATTTCCAGGAAGTAATTGAATTCTAGTTAATTTTCCATGTGGTGTACTACACGCATTATTCAGTACCTATTTATACATTATTTTGTTAAAAAATGGTAAATTTTATATTTAAATATATTTTTAATAGGATTCACAGACTTGGACTCTGTAATTTCCGGCGTGTCTGACGATCGGACCGGCTGTTCCTAAAGTTGGGGTGGCTAACCTTCCACCGTTTTCATATGTTGATACAGATCTTACTAAATTATTTTCAGGCTTTTGCTTGGTGGGAGTGAGCTTTTGTTTCTTTGATACATCATTAACCTTTGGACCAGGAAGTGCATCACCACGCCTTTTCAATCGATTATCTAATTCACTACTAAAAAAAATAATTACATA
>JAGXCT010036903.1:16618-43539 GCA_022495035.1 Philopotamus ludificatus | reverse complement strand
TACAAAGCTAAAATTACCTACATACTACATAAAGATATCTATTTGTTTTTTATCGCCTAAAATACAATAAATCATTATTTTCACAGCTCGAAAATTTTATTTCTTATCTAAATATTATAATAATCTAATATAAGTATACTATACTTATAATACTTCTCTTTTGGCCAAATTATCTCCAAAAGGAAAAAAGTTATTAATCATTTTTTACATAGCCGCGCAAAATCGCAAGATCGATAAAAAGATGTGGGTCTAGGTGTAAGTTTCGCTTAAAAACAGCGGGTGCTTGAGTGTTAATTAATGTCCAAATAAGTCACGTAGATAAATCTGCTATATTGTCTTTGTACTTCTGCTTCATTTTTATACTTCCAATGCCAATCTTGATCTACTCATTATTTACAATTAATTTCACCACGAAAAGAAAGAAAAATCAAAAAGTGTTTACATTTTTTTAGGATGCCCTGTATATTTCATTTTATTGTGAAAAAAAAATATTTTCTTATGTTTATAATGTTTTTTAATGAGATTTCCATTGAATGTCAGAAAAACACGTGGTATACAACAGAAATACAACTCTCCAGTTGAAAAATCAAGACTGAGAGATTGATTGTTTCGTGGGAGTATCGTATCCTTTGTCGCCAAACCAAACCGCTACAAGCTCGTATTTATCCGGATAATGAAATATAGATTTTTTTCCCTAACAAAGCAGGTTGCGGAGATGCTAGAGGAGTGGGTAAAGGGGGGTATGGCAACATTTGTCTTTGGACAAAAACAATCGTCAACTGCTGGCGGAGGAGCAGCCCCGGCTGCAAGAAGCGGCGACTTGATTTATATGTAGAGCAAAAGCTCTCGTCTTGCTAATGGCCTCCCGCCGAAAGCGGACGCCCCGAATTGGCCCTGTGCACATTGTTCGCCATAACATTCTTTTTTTCCTGTATTTTTATACTCGACCGGATTTAATCCGGCAAATAGTCTGAGCCAATTAGAGATATCAAAGGGCCCCGGGTGCAGCGGAAGACCATTAGTTTCGCTGTCTTCGGTTATTGCACCGCGGCATCCCGGCATAATTGCATTGTGCTTAGCGCCCGGGCCAAAGGCTAAACGGACTAAAATTAATCTTATTATACAAATAATAATTTATCTGATCGAGCATCGGTAATCCCCGACAATGGGTAGCTCTCTAACCCCATTCAGACCCCACCCCAATCAAACAATTATTATTCTCGTTGAGTGAACAATTTATCAAGGAATTATTATTGTGTACGGGATCCTACCTGAGAGATAAGAGCAACGGTCTATACACAGGAATCTACCTACATACATTATACAAAAAGATCGATCCATATCGCATACAAATCGTATTAGAGAATTATGAATGGACGCCGAAAAAAATATAACTGCAATAAAATTGGATTGCGACCTATTTCAGAGGATTCACCAATGATTGAGCATTCGAGTCCATTGCACAATTGCAAAAAATGTATAAACATACATACACACGCAAGGTTTGATCAAAAATATGATTGGAATTTTTGATTGAATGATTATCAGAATTTAAAAATAATAAAAATAATCCATGTTCTTTTTTAATATTTTTTTATCTTTATATTAAAAAATTCGAAACAAAACCTATAGTTACTACCTTAATATGTAAAGAAATTATATCTGTTAAGAAGAAATAACCACATAAATATTTCTTGTACAACTCAATCACAAAGATAATGAAGCGTATTATAAATGTCACAATTTTTTTATAATTAAAAATGCATTTTATTAGCCAAAATATCCTTTTTCTTTTGATACATATTTCTTCAATCTTAAAAGATGTTCTTTAGTGACGACTGAAATATCATCTAGTACTTAAAACATGAGACCTAAATTGAAATATTAGGGGTACCAAGATGAAATCGCGTATTTTATAAACAATACAAAAAAGCCACAAGAATAATGTTAAACGATTCTTCTTCTTCGGTTGCCTTGTCTATTTTCGGTCGTATGTGATATACTCGACTCAGTCTTTTCTCTATAAATTTGTATATTTTTGTCGAGTTGGAACAATTCTGGACCTCATAATTCGAACCATCATTTACCTTCCACTTTTATCTCCATGATGGTCCCCAAAAGTCGATACTTTGCTCCAAGAATAATGCTTCATTGATTCATATCTTTTTTCATCAATTCCTGCGAATTTTTCCTATTACGAACATGAAAAAAAACATGAATATCATTATCACATCATAAGTTTTACCAACATTGAAGATATAACGACAAATTTGCTGAAAAAGCTTAACGTTTTATTGGAAATTAACGTTCCAGAAGTGTTTTAATGTTTGGAAAATGCGCTGTCACAATGGAATGAATGATGGATCCAGGGCCTTTAAGAGAAAATGTGGGGTAACTAATACAGTAAACCCCCCTATAACGTCCAGATAGGTTCCACGTTATAGGGGGGTAATTTTATTTTTTGATTTGAAGGAGATCAGTGCATCAAACATTTTATATTTCATTTTTTTTACATTTTCACTTGTTTACCGACGCAAATGACTTGACTCGCGCGATGAGCGATATCCTTTCGTATTTTGGCTGACGTAATCTTCCCGCAACTTTCGGACAGGGACGATCAACGCGACATTTTATTAATTTTTTTTTTTTTTTGAGTCGTGAAGCGATTACATTTAATTTTTTTTATAATTATATGATGATAGATGGAGCATTTTCCTCATTTCTGAGGATCGTGACTTATGTGCATGATTTCCTTATGGAGACCATGGACATGGTTTTCATGGGAATATATATAGTGCAGTGGTTTCCTGGGTTGCCTTCTCAAGAATCATAAGTGATTTTTTTTATACTGGAAGAGCGCCAAGGTCTGCTTCCCAGCTTATATTTTTTTGACAATTATTTTTTTTTGTGAAATGGAAGGTCGTCAGGCCTTCACTCCACCCCTCTGTTGACCAGCGTCACTCAGAAGTATTCAGAATGGTCACCCATCTGAATACTATTTGCGCTTATTGGCAATTAACTTTAATAATCATAATCTGATTCTAATTACCTCCAAGCTATGACGGGTATTTATATATTTATTAATTAATTTTATAAATTTATAAAATATTTTTATGAAATTTCTATTTAGCGTTTTAAAATATGTACGTTATAGGGGGGTTTGACGTTATAGGAAAAAACTGTCGCAAACGTTATAGGGGGGACGTTATAGGAAAGGGACAAAATTATAATTTATGATGATTAATATATTTTTCATGAATCCTAGTATATGCTTATTTTTCGATTTTAATCATAATTAATTGCACATACGAAAAGTATATAATACAAAATTAACATTCCGCGTCTCTGCACATTCCGATGCATAAGTATGTGGCCATCGGAATTCGTGCAAAATCACGAAATACCATTCGCATACTGCGGATCGAATTCTGTTAAGTCGGGCTATGCAAATACTCCCAATATTTGACATTGTGCCAACGATAGCCCGAAGGATAACGAGGAGAACCTGAACCAGGTGCCGCCGCTGAATATGGTCGCATGGCAATTTCCCCGCAACCGACCAATCACGGTCGAACGATTCATGCGACGATGTTTAAACTGCATTTCGCACAATAAATGCAAAAAAATAAATTGCGTAACATATCAATCTCGACCAATGATTGCTTTATTCGGATCTCATTTCCGTACACGCATATATCCTCGCGTCTAATTGTATCCTGCGGGATCTCGCGGCTGCTCCTGAGTTTGAAACTAAATTCGACGTTATTGAGGTGAACGTTTAATCCGGCTTCATTTTCGTGTAATTACATTTTACCCCCAGCCAAGAATGTAACGTTAATTTGGCCACAGTTTGGCCCGGGAAGAGATCACCTGGGTGTCGCTGGGTCGGGGATATATCACGCTGGAAAGTCGTACGCAAAGTTTAATGAGATGCCAGTTTCGGGTACATTCTCACACAATTATTTCGTTACTTTAATGAGAGCACCGCCGCGAAAGTGGATCTTGGATATAAACTCTAGCTATATTCCGGGATTTGCGCGAGAATAAAAATAAAAAAAAAAGTTTTAGGACCGGTGATTAAATCGCTGCGGGGTTGATATCCTCAACATCGCGGAAGAGCAAATGAGCAAATTATCTAAACAGTACTCTGACAAACATGATCACGATTCGTTTGATGTTTGTCATCCAATATCGCGTCCATTGATCGTGTAATAAATTTGTTTTTATCTCTTTTTTAGGAAGTGGTCGCATGGAGCGACCACGGTTTGATCATAACGGCGACCAACATCCGACAGCAGCCGCAAGATTACCACATAAATCCGACACGGAACCCAAGATAAATAACCGATACATAGATCAATATAGGTAAGAATTACTATTTATTTATTTTTCGGCATTTCTTTACTAAACAACTTTTCTCCAGTCACCATTAGATGGAACTGTTATGAAACGATGGACTTTGGTTCTTTCAAACTGGTAACTAACTCACTGTAACTGCTGATTTTTAAATCGATCGTTAAGCCCAAATAATGCCGATGGGGTATATTATCCGAATCCTACATGTTACAAACTTTTTGTATTTATCTAGAAAAGTCTAAAGAATAAATCTTATAAATAATCATTGTTCTTTATTGTCTGCAGTTGCGAAAAAAATAAAAACAACAATATTTACTTCTATTGTCACGGGCGCGATGTTTTTTCTCGCTCGCATTTGGTACGATGTGCCAAGCACGAGTGAAACGTACGCGTGACACGTGTTTCTAGAGTTCAGTCTGCTGTGAGACAAGTATATGTGTGTCAATTATTCGTCATTCGTTATTTTTTATAAAATAAAATGTCATGATATTGATGAAGAATTCATCAAGATCATGGCCGACCCCCTTCGGACGTCGCGGTTGTTTTCGAGCCGCCGTAATGAATGGGTTAATGTTGATCCCTAATTAGTCCACCCATTGCAGCAATTAAAATTATTTTAATGTCTGGCGTAAATTAACGATCACATTTTATAGTAGTTAAGCTACAGTCATAGAATATGATTTGGCAACGTTTGCTTTAATTTATCATCCAAGTTTAATTTACATATTTATTATATATTTTTAAATGTCGAAAACCTTCAGATTTATTATTTAGATAATATTCTTGAAATTCAAGGATTATTTTGTGTATACACCTGATTTTTTTATCACTGGGGATACGTTCCAATACTATTGTAAAAAGAGGTATAAAATATAATATAAAAATGGTAAATTTGTTAATGGTATATTATGACTCAAAGTTATTAAATTGATATTTTTTAATATCATAGAGAAGAAACTTTACATGGATTTTAATTTAAATCAAATTTAACATACTCGTATTTAAAGCTCTCGCCGTATTTTGAGCTTCAGTTTTTTTCAGAAGTGTGCTAAGTATGTTTAGTGTTTTAACACTTAAATATCAAATACAGTTAACCCTCCTATAACGCTATAGAAACCTGCCCTATAAAAGACTACACAAAATTTGATTAGGATGATTTTGTGAAATCTCTCAAACCATTGAGTCTAGTCATGATGATCTTTTGATCATTAGAAGTTGTGTTCTAATATCATCCGTGTATTATATTATATTAACGTCCTGGATAAGGTTGTAGCGATCGATTATCAACAGTATTTGATTATTTGTAGCTTGTGCCGCTTTTTTATTTCTATTTTATATTTCAGTTCATCTATAAGGAATGATGTTTTTTTTGTATTTCGACTACGATGGATGGATGGCATAACAGAAAGATTACAAAACACCATTCGCACTTATAAAGATTCTAAAGATGCATGGGGAATGAGTTTTGCACTAATATTCCCCCCAGTGTCAAACCACGACACTGGTTTGGTTGATTTAAATATTATTTCAGTTGAATATATTTTTAATTAAATATACGATATGTTTAAGAATTTGTTAAAGAACTCTAGGCACATTGTAGATAATCGTGCTTCATTATTTGAGCCGAGTTTTTCGAGGATGGACACATTACTTATCTACAACAATGGCTAATTACTATACGGCAACAAGTAGTAGCGATTTAAATATGACACGGCTCTGTAATTAAGATCTGAAATCGGTGTGAATTACGATGATGAACTTTAACGATAATCATAGTGAGCGAGGATATATAATTTGATATACGATAGCGATACTTGCGAATTTTTCACATAATATTTTGCTTGACGGAGCCGTGTATTAATAACGACAATTTGTTGGTGTTGCTTAATTCGCGTTGCCAACACAATGGTGTGAGCTTTTCGGCTTTAATCATTTCATAGAAATGCTTTTCGAGGCTTGTTTTCCACGAAATGAGAAATCAACAATGCGCGGATGATTCAGCGAATATTTATAACAACCCCATTGAATCATCTGTTGATTTTATATTTGTAATATGTATTTTATTTTAATTTTCAGTGGTAGAAACGGTGGAGGTATGTGGCAGACGGAAGCTGGGGACCGCGGCGAATGCGACTGCCTCGGTCCACCACCAGAATTTTTGTTACCACCCCCTCCGCGACCGCCGATGCTGCAGCCGGAGTTCTACTGCTCGGAAGATCCACTGCCGGATATAGAAGCTTGCGATGCTGAACCCGTAAGTAGCGATTATAATCAATTTAAGCCATCCCATGCCGTCGTACAAAGGGTTACCTCTTACTTAATAAAAGTTTGATGATGTCGGTTAAAAGGTAAAGGGGGAGATCATGTAACCGGTTAGCTAATCCATCCGAACAGTTTTCCGTGCAAAAGCTAATTCCATTAAAATGAATTATTGAGATAGAAGGAAACGACATAACAAGTTGGGGAGGCCGTATCCCTTTGGCAATTCGGCCGGATCCTGCGGGGACATGGGCGGAGCCCTATTAATTATTGCCCCCTCGGTTATTAGCGCAGCCTCGCATCAATCAATTCGTAACAAACTTGGTAATTAAAAGCAAAATCTAAAAACTTGCACCGGCCCTGTCGCAAACACCCCTAACACTTTTGCAACACTTCCTCCCCCCCTCGTCCCCCGTGCCCTTCAGCCACCCCGCATAAACAAAACCGTAGGCCGTAATTTTGCGAGATCCACAGTCCAGAATTACCATTTCAAAGTTGGCGTTTGCAGAATTGAATTCATTTGAGCGTAAAGTTTTTCCCCGCGAAAAGCCGCCAGGATAAACTTTGCAAAATATTTTTCCGCTATTTTCGCATTTCCATTCCCATTCATTCGCCGTTACGCAATTATCGAGGCGCCTTAAACACCCCGTTAGGCGACGCCTTATTGGGACGCCTAATACGTTTTTGGGCCGTTCGAAAAAAATATTGTCCCATACACCGCTGCAATTTTTAGGGCACTGGGTCACGGAAACGAATTGGGCAGAGCGCTGGTCTTAGCACTTAATTTTAATTGGCAATAGAGCGTCCAATTTACAGTAAATTACCAATAGATACGGCTATAAAATTTGGGATACGTCTTCGATTCTAAAAGCTTAATTATCAATAATTTATTCCCCTCATTCCACAATTTGTTCCATCATTAATCAATTTATCATTAATACATACCAATAATAACAATAATAATATATTTTCTAGATTAAATATATATTTTTTAAATCACATAAAGGTTTTTTCCTGATCCTAATGTTTGCCGCATTTTAATATTCAGGAGCCATACACTTAGATCTAACGAGGGTATAAGAATCCCATTCACGTCAGTGGCTGTGAACATTTTTTTTCGTCAGTCTCTCGATACAACGTATATGCATTAGTGCATTGATTCCCCTGTGCGAAGATTAGAGTCCCCGTTCCGATCAGTCACCGAATCACTTTACCGGTCCATTACCCTGACAACAATTAGCCAGCCGCACTACCCACCGACGTTCGCAAATCTTCACTCAATCTCCTGGTCTTATCCCCGTGGAGGCATTCACGCGTTGGAAGGCCTTATTATGTTTCAGTCGTAATGTTCTAGACGGCCCTCCCTCTCCCTCCAGCCATCCCGGCCAGACCACGGTCTCGGTGGGGTCCCGCTAAATCCTCCGAGCCGGATATTGTACATAGGGAATTCCGGATTTTCGACAGTCTTTTCACTTGGTGCACTCACCATTAAATCCTGTACCGTCTCTGATGTATGGTGAGCTTTATTATGCATTAAATGCTGAATTTTGATCAGCTTTTGTGTTTAAATCAATAGATCCTGATCTCTGATTGGTTGATATGCGCGACGATATTCGTTATCGCTCATTTTTTTGTTTAAAAAAAACTGTTTTGAAATATGAAAGCCACGAAAGTGGCTTTCATATTTCACTGCATCGCGTTTACTAAAAACAAAAGTACTCCATTAGACTATACAGAATTTTGTTTATATAATGAAAATGATTTATACCTGGCCACATTTCCCGCGAGCTTTCCGCCCGGCGAACAACGCATAGTTTCTTTTTTCATTCTTGAATGAAAAAAGGTCGCCCACCTCTGGCTCGAGCGCCCGGTTCTTATTTCTCTCTTCACACCCGGCAAATTGGAATGCAAATTGAAAAGAGTTTTAAATAAAAAATAAATATACCCAGTACGTGGAGAAGCCAAACGTAGCCTCGAGGCATTTCTTATTTTCTACCGAGATGATAAACAATTTCCACACCTAAAACACACTTTGAAGTCTAAGAGGTATATGGGGTAGGACGGGGAGGGGGGAAGTAGGGAATTTGGCAAAACTCGCTTAAAACTTAAATTAAGATCGGCCTAATGTAATCCCGAAACCGACGAAAAGTGTGTTTATACATTTTATTTTATTTTTCTCGTCGTCCCCCACGGAATGTGTGCGGAGTTATCCGGATTTATACAAATTACAATGGTCTACGTGCAGTTTCTCGCTTTTGCAGAATCTTAATTAGAACCAGGAATCCTTTAAAACGTCGAGATATGTGTGGCGCGGCAGTGAAAGGCATTGGGCGTAATATAAGCAGTGCATTTTCTAGGTAATATGCATCTGCTTTTCGGATGCAGCCGTTTCTTGTAAACTCGCGCAGTAAGTTTTAACACGTGTACTCGCATACGTTTGAAGTTTCCGGAGCTTGTGCAAAGTTCAGTTTTATAATAATCTGACTACCGCACACAATACGATCCGCATTATAAACTTTCGCTAATTTATTTGGCGCTTACGAATGCATAATCGCTTATGATAATATCCAATGTGCAAGTTTCGAGCGCCGCCCCCCGAAACATAAGACATAGGGGAGTCGTATGTATTATGCGACTAATACGACACAATTATTGCCGGCGTAGTGTGCCGGCACAGTGCCATTAATTTGCATTGTCGCATAGTCGCCGCATTCTCAGGCAAGCACCTGTACTTAGCTATGCTTTGCCGAGTGCAATCTGCATTCCGCCTATTGGCATTCGTACCTAAGTGCTTCTGAATCCAATCAAAACTTAGCTTCATGCTCCTTTGCCGAGGACCCGTTGCCAGATACAATTTAACCCTGATCATTGGAAATTTTCAAAATAAATCGTTAATAAAGCTCTACGAGCGTTCAGCAAAAAAGCTCTAAACAAAACAGTATCTACTTGTGATCCTTAGTTTTTTTCTAAATATGGGTAAATTTTTCGAAGGCTGGAAAAATTCTCAAGCTCCCAACCCGGTCAAGTTGCCAATGTTTACTTTCTACATATTACTTCATGATGGTCTGTAGAAGGCGATACTTTGCTCCAAGAATTATGTATCCTTGTTAAGAAGTTGAAGGACGTATATATATTATTGACGCATTCCGTCAATGGAACTTTCAACCCTCCTCGGTAGCACGACGTTTCAAACGCTTCCAGCCGGTTATTAAACGCTACTAGCAACGATATAGAAGTACAGTATACCCCCATAAAATGTAAAGATAGGTTCCACGTTATAGGGAGAGACGTTATAGGGCGGTAATTTTACTTTTTGATTTGAAGGAAATCAGTGCGTCAAACATTTTAATTTTTCTTTTTTTTACATATTTACTTGTTTACCAGCGCAAATGACTTGACTCGCGCGATGAGTGATATTCTTTCGTATTTTGGCTGACGTAATCTTCCCGCAACTTGCGGGCAGGGAAGATCAACACGACATTTTATTAGTTATTTAATTACGTATATTCTATTTAGCGTTTTAAAATATGTACGTTATAGGGGGGGTTTGACGTTATAGGAAAAAAATGCCGTAAACGTTATAGGGGGGGGGATGTTATAGGAATGTACATTATAGGGGAGTTTACTGTATTATATTTATCTTTACCAAATATTATTTAAAATTACGAAAGGTTTGGTATACAATCATAATAAAATAATATTTATGTGGGTAGTTTGGCGCGTTGGAATTAATTAATTTAATACCATATATCCCGCTTTAAATAAATATTTATAAAACAAATAATATTTATTTCAATCCAACTGAAATAATATTAAAAATTAACCTGTGTCGTGGTTTTACATATGGGGGAATATTATTGTGAAAGACTCATTCCCGTTGCATCTTTAGAGTCTTTAGAATCTTTATCAAATCGTTATATGGATGAATGGCGCTTTGGAATCTTTCAGTTATGCCGTACATCCATCGCAGTCAAATAAAATAAATAATATTTTATTTTTACTTATAAGATAAATAATACATTCTCTTTGGAGGTTAGAGCTTTAAAACCAAATTCATAACCTGTCAAGAAAGTAGGTATTTATTATTGTTATTAAAAGATAATAAACATATTTATCTAATGTTTAAAGTTGAATATAAATATTTAGATCATTTCACAAATATTATGCAGATTGTGAAATGGAGTAGAAAGTCGCATGTATATATATATCCCCCACCACATCTCAGTGTTGCCATACCTTGTTGGCTTGTCACGTTGGCCTCTCGGTCCTTTCGCGGTTGGAGCGCCATTGTAGGCGCATCGTACTTCAACCGGGCTACAGCATCCGAAGCCATCCAAGATGGTGAGCTGCCCCCTGACCCATCGAGGTCCCCACTAGACCCGCCGCGCCTTTCCCCACGTCCTGCGCCCTCTGCGGGCCCCCACGGACCGTGCTGTCGCCCCGCTTGTTTGACGACCTGCGACGTGTTCCGACATTTTCATCTGTCAATTAGCGAAACACGTTGTACTCGCCAGCTGGAAGGAGCTACCGCTCTTGCGGCAGTCCTGCCTCACAGGAAAATGTGCTCTCATCCAGATAAATGCGGTTTTCCTTCCTCCATTGTTTATTTCTCCTTTTTTTTTATTGAGTTCATTATTTAATATATATGTTGAAAATTTTCAGGTGAACTTTACAGTAGACGAGATCCGTGGCATGATGGACAAGAAGCGGAACATCCGCAACATGTCCGTCATCGCTCACGTAGATCACGGAAAATCCACTTTGACCGATTCTCTCGTGTCAAAGGCTGGTATCATCGCCGGAGCTAAAGCCGGTGAAACCAGATTCACTGACACCCGCAAGGATGAACAGGATCGTTGTATCACCATCAAATCAACGTAAGTATATTATATTTAATATAATTTTTGATCTCTTATTGATTAAACGTGACATCAAACATGATATTACCATATTGCAAAGTATGTACTTGAACTTGGAGATAAATATGTTTACTGTTTTATTATCGCTGACCTTGCAATGTTAAAAGTGCATATTTTTCAATATTTCAAATATCGATGCAATAAAATCTATATTGCCGTTTGAAATTTTCAGCGCTATTTCCATGTACTTTGAAATGGAGGAGAAAGATTGTGGATTCATCACCCACCCCGATCAACGTGAAAAGGGCGAAAATGGTTTCTTGATCAACTTGATTGATTCACCCGGACACGTTGATTTCTCATCTGAAGTAACAGCTGCTCTCCGTGTAACTGACGGAGCCCTTGTAGTAGTAGATTGCGTATCCGGTAAGCATAATTATTATTATATTGCGATTTTTTTTTTAAAATCATGAAAAAGATATTAATTTGTTTTTTTGTTGCAGGTGTGTGTGTGCAAACTGAAACTGTATTGCGTCAAGCTATTGCCGAGCGTATCAAGCCTATTTTGTTCATGAACAAAATGGACCGTGCTCTCTTGGAATTGCAGTTGGATTCCGAAGAGCTCTACCAAACATTCCAGCGTATTGTTGAAAACGTCAACGTAATCATCGCAACTTACTCTGATGACTCCGGTCCAATGGGTAAATAATTTAATCTGAACATATTATGAACATGTATTACTGATTTGCTCATATTTTTTTTTATGAATTATAGGAGAAGTACGCGTCGATCCCAGCAAGGGATCAGTTGGTTTCGGATCTGGTCTGCATGGTTGGGCTTTCACTCTGAAACAGTTCTCCGAGATGTACGCAGAGAAATTCAAGATTGATACCGTCAAGTTGATGAACAGGTGTGTTGATGTTTTTCTTTTATCATTTATACTGTTTAGAATTATTTTTATATTATTATTATTCGTAGACTCTGGGGAGAGAACTTCTTCAATGCCAAGACAAAGAAGTGGTCCAAGATGAAGGAGCCCGACAACAAACGCTCATTCTGCATGTATGTCCTCGATCCAATCTATAAGGTGTTCGATGCCATCATGAACTACCGCAAAGAGGAAGTTGAATCGCTCTTGGTGAAGATCGGTGTCAGTCTCAAGCACGAAGACAAGGACAAGGAAGGAAAAACTTTATTGAAGGTAAGAAATAGGACAGAACATAATGCTTTAAAATAATTGTTAAAATTATCTAATGTGACTTGAAATTTAGGTCGTCATGCGCTCGTGGCTTCCTGCTGGTGAAGCTTTACTTCAGATGATTGCCATCCATCTGCCATCACCTGTCGTAGCTCAGAAATACCGTATGGAGATGTTGTACGAAGGACCTCATGATGATGAAGGCGCAGTCGGTATCAAGGTAAATTATTTAATATTTAAAGTATATATCTTAACGCCTTATTTTACAATGTGATTAACTTAATTTTTATTATGCAGAACTGCAATCCTGATGCACCTCTCATGATGTACGTAAGCAAAATGGTACCGACTTCGGATAAGGGTCGGTTCTACGCTTTCGGACGTGTTTTCTCTGGAAAGGTGAGGCATTTTAAATTATAATTGATTTGTAACGTATTATTTATGCGACATGTATTGACGTCTTCTTTAATTTAGGTCGCCACCGGACAAAAGGCCCGCATCATGGGTCCCAATTACACCCCTGGAAAGAAGGAGGACGTCTGCGAAAAGACAATCCAGCGTACCATTTTGATGATGGGTCGTTACGTAGAAGCCATCGAAGATGTGCCATGCGGTAACATTTGCGGTTTGGTCGGAGTTGATCAGTTCTTGGTTAAGACCGGCACCATTACAACCTTCAAGGAAGCTCACAACATGAAGGTAAAAAAAATGAACAAGCCTATTATTTTAGATCGTGGATATTGTGGAATGCTAATTGGTTGAAAATTTCAGGTCATGAAGTTCTCAGTATCGCCTGTCGTGCGTGTAGCCGTAGAGCCCAAGAACCCTGCCGATTTACCCAAATTGGTAGAAGGTCTGAAACGTTTGGCCAAATCCGATCCTATGGTTCAATGTATCATTGAAGAGTCCGGTGAACACATCATCGCCGGAGCCGGAGAGTTGCATCTTGAAATTTGCTTGAAAGATTTGGAAGAAGATCACGCTTGCATTCCGATCAAGAAGTCTGATCCTGTCGTATCGTACAGAGAAACAGTATCAGAAGAATCTGACCAAATGTGCCTATCAAAATCACCCAATAAACATAATCGTCTGTACATGAAGGCTCAACCCATGCCTGATGGTTTACCAGAGGACATTGACGACGGAAAGGTTAATCCCCGTGATGACTTCAAAACTCGTGCCCGTTACTTGAGTGAAAAATACGATTATGATGTAACTGAGGCGCGTAAAATCTGGTGCTTCGGTCCCGACGGCAATGGACCCAACATCCTCGTCGATTGCACCAAGGGAGTCCAATATCTTAACGAAATCAAGGATTCCATGGTCGCCGGTTTCCAATGGGCCGCCAAGGAGGGAGTGCTCTGCGAAGAGAACTTGAGAGGTGTGCGTTTCAACATCTTTGATGTAACACTACACGCTGACGCTATCCATCGCGGTGGTGGCCAGATCATCCCAACCACTCGTCGTTGCCTGTATGCTTGTCTCATCACTGCATTGCCCAGACTCATGGAGCCCGTATACTTGTGTGAAATTCAGGTATGTTTGGCGTTGACATAATTGTTAATTTTTATAAAGATGGTTGTTTAATCGATACGTTTGTTTAAATAGTGCCCAGAGGTAGCTGTCGGAGGAATTTACGGTGTGTTGAATCGCAGACGTGGACACGTATTTGAAGAAATGCAAGTGGCCGGAACACCCATGTTCGTAGTTAAGGCGTACTTGCCTGTCAACGAGTCGTTCGGATTCACAGCCGATCTCCGCTCCAACACCGGTGGACAAGCTTTCCCACAATGCGTGTTTGACCATTGGCAAGTTCTTCCCGGAGACCCGACCGATCCTGGAACCAAGCCGTTCGGTGTTGTGCAGGTAAACTTTGCAACATACGCGACGAAACGTATAGTTTCTTATTAATTGTCTTATTAATTGCTTTTAAATTTTGCAGGACACGAGAAAGAGGAAGGGATTGAAGGAGGGTCTTCCAGACTTGACACAATATTTGGATAAATTGTAATCCACGGCTTTCTTCATCAAGCGCTTAGATTTAATTCTGTATAAATGTCCTCAATCAACTAAACTGAGGTGACCCGTAACCATCCGGCGGAATTACACCTATCGAATGATCGCCAACTATAAAAAATATATACACAATATATGATTGTTAAAATACAAACAAATTAAGAACATTTGTTTTTTTACTGTCAATTCCAGATAATTTTAGTTTTATCTTTTTTTAATCAAATTTTCACCATTGATGCAACGGTATATGTAATTTTTCCAACATCTACAACATCAGCGGATTGTGATTACTTTCAATTTCTATGATAATTATTTTACATTTGAACTATTTAATTTATTATTTTTCCAAACTAGGTTGAGTACATTATTGTTGTGTACATTGATCTATTATTATTAAAGAAATAATTACAAATACAAGTTTTTTCAACCAAAATATCATCTCATCTATTTTAACACTTTCGTGGCCGGTGATGCATATGTGTATCATCACTGGTTCGACCATTGCCGGCCGCATGATGTCACATATGCATCATGATCGCTCCGACCGTTTATGGCCGGGGATCTAGCATACACATCTGAACAATGAATACGGTGAATGATTTTTTACATCTGCAACTGCTAATGCTACATCTATTTGAAGTAATACTTTGAATAGCGTAAGTTTTAGGTAATTTAATGCGGCCACGATAGTGTTAACATCGGAAATAGTTTCACTCTTTTCCTGTGCGATATGTCTCGGATTGCAATATTCCAATTTATTTCTCTATCGAGTCAGTGGTATTGCAAACTGGATAATGAATTAAAAAAAATAATACTTCATATTTCAACTAATCAATCATTCATGTACACCTTGTAAGTCCTTGATGATATTAAAATAATCGTAAATACTAAATCAGTGATACATTATAAACATAAGCTACCCATCCCATCCCATTTATTTTTATTTTGGTTTTCGTGACTACAAGGAAGAGAATGTCGTCGATACACAATAAAAATTACACTGAATTTTATTTTCAAATATTGCACATAAACGCATTTCATATTTATTTTGTTTTTTTATAAGAAGGTAAGAATATTTTTATTCATATTATACACTAAAATTTTTGTTTTTTCAACATATTGTTTCTGTTTTAGATTTTCTTCAAACAAACATCTTCAATATTAGGTTAGTACTTATTTTAATAATTTCGTTAAGAATCCCATAAATTTTTCGTGATGATAAAATCATTTTCCATATGATTCCGTGATGGTCATGTCAAAGCTCAACAGGACTGAATACAATTCTACAGCATCAAATATAATTATTTAAATATTCGTCATAACTAATCGATTAATTTTTTTGTTACAGATTCTTCATAAATATTGGCGATCAACAATTAGCTATGCCGCATCAGATACTTGCATAGGTACGTTTGATTTAATTATCTAAATAAATATTTCTCCGCTCGTAACGTTATGATGATAAAATTTCTTTCCATATGTTACTGTGATGGTAATGTCAAAGCTCAACAGGACTGAATATAAGTCTGCTGCATCGAATATAATTATTTAAATATTCGTCATGACTAATAAATTATTTTTTTTGTTACAGATCTTTCATAAATATTAGTGATTAACAATTTGCTATGCCGCTTCGGATACTTGCATAGGTACGTTTGATATAATTATTTAATTAAAAAAATTTTGTCCACGCGTAATGTTATGATGATAAAATTTCTTTCCATATGTTACTGTGATGGTAATGTCAAAGCTCAACAGGACTGACGTATTGGAATGTGGACATTTATTTAATCTCATTTTATGGCAGTTTATAATAAATTGTATTGTTTGTTACAGATTAGCATCGGTTATCGTGAGCTGTAGCAAAATACCCAGATTAAAGGTAAATAATCTTGAATTTTTCTCATTATATGCTATATTTATATGATGATAAAACTCACAGACCTGTTCGGAAATATATGTCGATATCTTTTTAATCTGAAGTATTAAAATAATTGTTTTATATTAAATGATTGATCATAAAAATAATAATTTATCTTATCTGTAGTTTCAGATAGTTTACGAGGTCACCGTGACATTGATTGGAGAAAAACACGTGATTAGGTACGTTTTGCACTTATTTTAAATCAATATCTTTGTTTTGATGATGAATCTTATTCACAGACCTGATCGGAAAAAATATGTCGATCTTCGAAACTCTGATGTATTTAAATTCTTCTTATGTCGTGTTGCGTATTTTGCAGTTTTTTTTAAAGTATTCCTTTTTTTTTAGATCTATTTGTGTTACGTTGGATGTGACTGATGATTATGAGGACGTGCAATGATAATAGGTAAAATCAATTTTGTTTTGCAAAAATATAAGCATAATTCCAGTTATAAATGTATCAATTTGCAATATATTTAATCATAATTTCAATGATGAATACAATCACAGACCTGTTCGGATGAAAATGTGTCGATAATTTTTATATCTGAATTTATTATTGAGAATATAATTTGTTTGTTTTATTTATTTGGGTTTACTAATCTTATTTATTATTCAGGTGGCGAGACGAATGCCAAACTGTCGGCGATCGCGTTGCCTCTGGTTGGTGTAAGTTGTTGATTTTTACTTTATAAAATAAAAATACCTTCCAGCACAAAACGTACCCCTCTTTAGCGTTGACTCGAGAATGTTCCGCATTCTTTGGAAAAAGTTATGACAGTGTGGGTTGTGCAATGGAAGAAGATGATATGCCGCACAATTGTTTAAACGCTATTTCGGGACCTCTATCCTTATGTCTGGTTGGGATATGCTACGACAGTTGTGCTACAAATTAATAATGATATATAATTCAATCGTTTTTATGAGTTGTGGTTTAATATAAACATTTATTTCGTTGCAGATGAACTCACTGCATCGTAAAATGATATACGTCAGATTAACATAATGTAAGTATATTTATCGTCACATGTTGCATAATGCAATATGATTAGTATATTTAGAGATCTGTCATGTTAAAGCATTTATTAAAAATAAATTAAATATTTCTGATTATTTTATTCATTCGATAATCTTATTTATTATTAAAAAAAATATTCCAAATAACTTCCTGAACAATGTGTGTGTCCCTCTTAACTAACACTTTCACGGATGCTTGAACAATGTAAGCCGTATGGGACACTAATGATTGACACAGTTCATAAAAACTCTGGCGAACGAGACTCAGTAGGTAAAAATGTATGTATTGGATTAAGTCGGGCTCTGACTTGCACACAAACTCTGGCGTGTGGATAACTGGATGAATTTCTGCCATATAATAAATACGACCCATACGTAATAAAAAAAATGTTTGCATATGCTAGACTGCCCAAATAACATGTTACACATTCTTGGATTATGCTAAGACATAGTGGAAAGATTATACGAACAATCATTATGACACCTTAACCGGATTCTTATCTTTATGTCCGATTCGTTCATGCTGCGACAGTCATATAATTTGCTGCGTCTAGTAATATTTTAATATATTTTAAGTATTAATTGATTTTTTATTGATTTCAGATGGCTGGGAATATTGCTGATACGATATTATTTTTCAAATGTACATATGAATACAAATAAACGAATAATAAAATACATCTTTCTCTTTTATTTTTGAAAAATTTGTTATATTATTAAAGATGAATTGAAAAAAAATCATGCATTGTGTTTTTATATGGAATTATCGTTTGTCGTATTTTTCGTGTGAGTCTGAATCGTTACGACGAGCGACATTAATCTGATTAAAATGAGTTACATAATTTGACCGCGGATAAGCTGCGTATCGCGTACGCAGTTCCCGAAGTTTCGAGAAACGAAAGAGGAGGAAATCGATAGGCGGTGTTGCCAGCGCGCGGAGCGAGCAGCGCTGCCAACGTGGCGACGAGGCCAGTCTCTCGGCGACTGGCGGCGGCGATGGAGCCTCTTGCTGGCGCCCGCCCTTCCCGTCCGCAGCGCCCGCCGCGCGGGGGACACGTCTGACACCCGCCCGGCCATGGGGGACACGTGGGGTACGTAGCGCCGCCGCCTCGCTCTCGGCTCGGCCCACAGCTCAGCTCAGCTCGGCTCAGCTCACGCTCTCGCTCTCTCTGCTTGCAGACGAAGAAGACTTCGAGCCGCGGGTGCAGCCCGCCGCCGCTGCCTTGCCCGCCGACCGCTGGGCCGGCGAGGACGAGGACGACGACGTCAAGGTGCGCTGTCGCCGTCATCGCCACCACGTGGCGCCTTTCACTCCCGCCCGTCCGCGCCGTCTCCGGCGATCGGGCTCGCTCAATCCGACGCGATCGTATCGATCGGTTCGGACTACGCGATCGATCGCTCCCTCCGATCCGGACGACACATTAATTTCGCATAAATTATTATAAATCTCGTTCCAGATTTTTTACCATTTTGACCAGCTTAAAACAATTATTTGAAGGGATCGTAAATAACCCATAGTAAATACGCTTCCCGTTACAATTTCCGCATAGACAAATTTGTAATTGTGCCAAAAATAGTTGCACACGAATGACAATATTCGTCGATTAACCATAGTAGTAGTCCGACCTTAAAATTGTTTAAAAATAATAATTAACGCGTGTTGACGGATTTTGAGATTTTCAATGAAAAGTATTGCCGGATTTCTAAAATGTTAAATATATAAATACGGTCAATTCCGCTTTATAAGAATGGACTGTCGAGTCTTTATTAATTAAAACTAAACGAACCGACTCGTAATAATTTATTTCGTTTATTAGTCGGGACAGTAAATTTTAAATATTAATCGGTAGTATAACATTTCTGCCGCATATTCTACATTTACGTTGTCTACGATTTAATAAAAAGTCGTAAAGGTAAATGTAGAAGGCTCGACATTTGCGCCTAATATCTCTCACGATTATTTGCAAACGAATTCTTTGCACGGATAAATTATTTTTAGTTATTATAATTATTTTGTTTAAAAATTTATATTTTTTACAGATTTGTTAATATTTTATATACGAGATTTGGTTAATTTTATTCGTTTCGAAATAGTCCTCGTCGGATACATCACATGCTTATCCCGACGCTTTTTTTTTTTAATATCTTAATATATTTAACTTGGGCAATCTTGTATATCATCCTTTTATGATTTACTGTCTTAAGGAACAGTCGTGATGTCATGAGAGACCGCGCCTGGTGAATACGTAGGTTGAGGCATTGTAACGGTTTTGTTTTAAATGTTTTTTGCCAAAAATATATATTTCCAATTTTTTTCACAAAAAAGCATCAAAATACATGAAACCCTTACGAAAGCCAAGAAAAATGCGAGCGTTCAAACCGACCGCCGACGTTGAAATACGTCATTAATCAAGTGTCCCGACACAAAATTGTATTTAGTTCTTACAGTATTGGAAAAAAATATCCTCATATTCCTTCAGTATTATTTTTTAATTTTAGCTTAATCTTCTCTTATTAAAACTAGACGTTCGTTCGGAACAAAATGTTAAGGTTCGATATATCCTCAATAATCGGAATCGATCGTATATTTGTTACTATAGTTAAAAAATATTTACATAAAAATACGATTCGGTTAAAAATATGCCTTTTTCGTTGTTATTTTATGATTGTTACTAATCCCTATTCGTTGAAAAAATTATGTAAGTATAATGTAAAATTTATATCTGATGCCTGCAATATGTAGGAGTGTTGGGAGGATGAAGAAGAAGAAAAGAAGGACGAGGAAAAAGTAGAAGAAAAGGTTGTTTTACCTCCGGCGCCAAAATCGAAAGCTAAAAAGTTAGCTGAAAAACTTGCCGAGAAAGAAGTAATTGTCTTTCGTAATTATGTATTGTCTGGAAATTATTATTTTATATATATGTTATATATTTTTATATAAAAGAAAGCAGAAACCGAAAATGCTGAAGACTTTTACGACGATGTCGGGCTCACCAAGGAGGAGATTTTGCTGCGGAAACGTAGAATTCAGGAAGAATCTGATTTACGAGTTGCCATGGAGACATTCGGTATGAATCGTTCGGCGGTTCAATATTGTCGATAATGTAATTCTGTATTAAATGCTTCATTATTTTAGGAGTCACCGAAACCAGTAGTAATATTACTGGTGGATTAGACGCATTTAATCCTAATACTAAGGAAGAGTTTGAAGAGTTCAAAAAAGCTCTGGTAGATAAAATATCACTCTACAGGGACAATGAAGAATTTCCAGATTTTATTACCGATCTAGTCAAGAGTATTTGCCTCCATCGTGAGTTTATTTTATATTAAGCATTGAAATAAACTAAATTGGGGTCCGATAGTTATTATTATTTTTTGTTTAACAGTGAATGCAACCACTCTGAAGGTATTAAGAGCAAACGTGGAAAACCTGTGTCATGAAAAGCAAAAGTTAGAAAAAGCCGCCGACAAAACCAAAAAACCAAATAAAGGAAAAGGAAAAGCAAAATTAATGGTTGAAAAGGGAATGGTGAATATATTTAGCTTTTTTTCCGCTACTAATTACTCGATTGATTTACTAATTAATTTTATTTTCTAGTCACAACACATGTACGGCTATGAGAATGACTTTGGAAACGAACTAGATGATTTCATGTAAAATTTCGTCCCCGATAATTTAAAACGACTTACACAACAAACGCAATGAAACCTGTGTCGGTATAAACATAACGCTAATTATTTTAATTATGTATAGATTTAATTATACTTTATTTGAGTTGATTGTTTGAGTTCAGTTTATCGAAGGCGTATGCTGATTTTAACATAACTTATAAAATCTTTGCTTATTCCATATGTGTGAATTGCCCATAACGAAATTACATAATTTATGATATTTGCAGTAGATAGAATAATACGAATTTTTGTTAACATATAAGTTGAATCTTATATTTGGCCGTTACTTGTCATATTAATTAAATATTGTGTGTTCATTTAGTTTCCATTCTATTACAACTATTACAACTCTCATTGTATACCTAGGTTTATATATATTTGTATACACGTACTCTCTCTAGATAAAATATAATATCTATGTACATTTTAGTCGAATTGAAAACATCACTACTATATTATTATTTTGTGAGTTTATGTTGCCCTGAACAGTCGCAATGTCTAATATTCAGTGTGAGTTATTAAATAAAAAGGTGAAACGATGACCGAAATACAAAATTTGAACAAAATCGATTGCGCTTCACAAATTTTAATGTTTACACATACTACCAAGGCATGACACCTAGTTATGTAAAATTTATGAATTATTTTAAAATGTCTTAGAAGGAAGTTTTGACTTTAGACCAATCTAATTGTTTGTGTTAACTCAATATTTTTGTACATCTTTGTTATACGTTAACATCGACAAAACATTACATGCAAAATTCCTTTAGTTTTAAGATGTATATATTATAACATAAACGTTATGTTTTAATTTGTCATAAATTTGGTTTACAGTGTCTCATATTAAGTTTTTATAACTATTCAATTGATTTTGTTTTTGTGTATTAATTTTTAAGCAGGCATGTGAAAGCTTTTAAATAAATATATACAATTTGGGGGTTAATTCGTGTTTCACTTACCTAAACATTCTTTGTGCGAAAAGGTTTCAATTAATTAACACATTTTTTCTTCATTTGTCTAAGAAAAAATAAAGTTATACAAAAAGTATTATATTTAATGACTACTAGCAATGGTCATCATCATGGCCTGTTAATATACGAGTATATTGGGCTCTGCCCATTTTACTCTCCATTTGAGTTTTACATAATTTATACATATTTAATAAAATTGTAATTGTTCACTGTCACCCTCGGCAATCTAGCGATGGGATGACTTCCACGCAGTGCTAGATGTGGCTACAATGGTAGGAGCCTTTGGGGGCAGACTGGCTCCGGGAAGCACCCGCGAGACGACATGCCGGGCTGGTCACTGCGGCTTGTGCCTTTGGAAACAAAAAAATCCCCGTCGACGGTGCGTCGTTGGGCGCTTCCTAAGCGGGTGGTCCCTCTGTCTTCCACCCGTAAGAGTTGTGCAATCCGATCCCCTAGTCAGCCCCGCGTCTAGATGATGAAAGAGGCATGCTACGTCTGATGCAATTGCGATTGCAACTGTCGACAGCATAGTAACAGCGGCTCACGTTGAAACTTCCCTCACACAATAGATGGAGTGTGCGGATGTGGCAACTCCGCATAATTCAACTCAATCGCAAGCCTTGTGGTGCTGGATGTGAGGATAGCGGGGAGGGAGTCGATTCCTCATTGCGTGTCGATAAATCACAAACCATTGATGGGCACGGTACAGGCGGGGCGGGTGTGGGGTCGCTCCCGGTGGGGTGAGTTTGGTATATGTACCGTAGAGACATCTATCTCTGTCTCCCTCGACACAGTTACAGCACCAGCACAATGCTTAGTTGCATTGTAATTCACTAGATTTTGCCGACGCTCGAGTGGTTGACAGCTTTTGAAAGAAAAATAAACAAACAATGAAAAAATGACGTTATTAGGTTTTATATATTAAAATTAAAGAGAGATAAAAAAAGATATAAGAAAAGGATCAAGTTAAAGGTTAAGAAGTTTTTAAATTATTTGAAGCTAAATTGGAAAGATTTTAACTAAATTGAGAAAATAGGTCTGAGTTTTTATTTGTGTTATCTTCTTTTCTTATTTTTGGAGGAAATAGAACAGTTTTGGGTGGTGGAGTTCTATGAACGTATTGGGAGAATATGGGGTCATAGAGAGGAAGGAAATGGATGGGTTTATATTTATGAAATTGTGAAGGTTATCGTAAAAGGGAGTGGAATATTTTGTAAAGACAGTATTTTAAGGAAGAAGCGTATAGAATTTGAGGACGGATGATGGCAATATATATATAAGTTTTTCTAATTTTAAACAGAGGACACTGTTTCTGCCTATGAGGACGAAAGAGCGCGTTACTTCTGTTGATATTCTTATTTACTGATTCTACAAGGGGTCTCCATGAGAGCTTTTTATCGAAAGTGACCCTAGCAATGTTCAAGATAAAGAAATATCTTACCATACCAAGACAGGTATTGCGGTCCTCACATTGGACGTCCTCACACCATTGTGAGACCCGACTTCCTTGGCCTCGACTACCATTCGAGAGTCTGGCAAAGCCCAAACGCTCAGTAAGTGTTTTGTGGCTGGTAAATGACGATGATGAAATCTTTAGCAAGAATTAACAAATAGAACGAGCTGGAGAACCGCGGTGACGTGGGATTTCTACACCCTTTGGAACATAGGAATTTAAAAAAAACTTTTAAAGTATGTTTTCTTTTAATTTTCACAAGTTTCCGTGAGCTATTAGCATAATCGATTGGCTAATTAATTTTAAATTGGATTTTAATATGATCAATAATAAATACATTTTAATATATATTTTAAGCTTTGAATTTCTACACTGGAAATTTCTACAGGAAAGTCTGCTTAGCCAAAAATGTCGCTCTTTTTTTAAATAAAAATAACGGTAAACATTTAATAAATTATAGGTCACTTATTTGTTCTGTTTTCCAGTAGACGACCCTAAATTATTGCTATATAACTCGGCAATATATCTAGAAATTATCGACTACCCCTCGCAAATAATAATTAATGATGTTACACATAATAATATTCATTTAATAAATAATTGGTGTTAAAATATGTTTATTATTACTGAGGCTCCTCAATACTTGAAGGTTTATCATATTTCAGGAGTCAAGGGGTTAAGGAAATGTTATTTAAATAAATACAGGTGTCCTTTTTATTTCGCACATTTATTAAAAATCAATTTCAAGAATTCATCAATATCGATACTTACGAAGGGGGTCAATTTTCCATTATAAATAGACCCCCTTCGGACAACGCGGTTATTTTCACGCCGCTGTGACGGATCGGATGATATCAAATTGAATGAAGATTCGGCGGATGAACATAATGATGCTGAAAAAAAATATTTCCTTATTGTTTAAAATTATTGTAGATGGAAAATATTCTAACCAAATATTCAATTAATATGAGATGGTTTATTTTTGGGAAAAATGCCTAATCGTACATTCCTATCGAAGCAAGAACCAGTTATCCCTGGACATAGGCCTTCTAAAAACCGATTGACATTGCTTCTTGGTGGAAACTCAGCTGGTGATTTAAAATCGAAGATGTTAGTTTATCAAGCAGAAAATCCCAATGCATTGAGACGGTAAATTGAGAGAATTGCTTCCAATCAGTTGGAATTCAAGTACAGTCAACCCTCTTATAACGCTCCCTGATATAGAGCGGCGAGTGCGGCAGTCTCTCATATAGTCTAGTCCAGGGGTCGGCAAACTTATTAGCTAAAGAGCCAAATATGTACATTACAACGATAAAAAAAAATTGGGAGCCACATCTATTAATTTAGCAAACCTTTATTATAATTTTAGCCCCTTTTTTAAGCCGATCATACTCTTGGCCCCGTCTGCTTGCCCGTGGATATTTGTGCCAGAGCCGCACTTAAGGGGCCAAAGAGCCGCATGCGGCTCCGGAGCCGCACTTTGCCGACCCCTGGTCTAGTCTACTCGTATATGCGAATGGACGTATTGATTTCGTTTAATTTACAAAATACAATTAAAAAACTAACTCCAAATTTTGTATGGATGCTTAGTCTTCTATAGGGTGGTTTCTATAGCGTGGTCCCGATCTCGGCGCCATAGAAGGGTTGACTGCATATATTATTTAATTGCTCAGTTGGAGAATCATCGACACAAATGATGCGGATTTCAAACCTTTTCCTTATTTTTTTTTTAAATACAATACAATTGTTAATTCTGCTAAATCAATCCTCCGCATCAACTCATACATATTGCGCAAATTTGCTCGGATATTGGGGTCGGACCATATGGCCCTTGTGAGCATAGTTTAGAATAGCGTGGAATTAACTAATTTATATTTGGAAACGCGTAATTTAGTAGTGTTGCCAATCGCGAATTACAAATATTCCTCCGATACTACGCTGGGAGCAAACCGTCCAAGTCCACGTCTTTTCTCCGACCGCGTTCGGAGGAAGATATTCATCAGCGTCTCATTATCACACAGAAGTGGAACGAATCGTGATGAAACATCCGTTACAAAAAAACAACGGCGATACCATTAATCGGTCAATTTGTGGGAATGGATCGTCGCAATTATTCGCTGCAATCCTCCGCTGCAGCGGAGACCTTCGTCCGACTAATTTGGTGCTAAAGCGCGCAGCCGGAGCAGACTGGCCGGCGGCGTCGCAGAATCTGCCACCATTGACATTATCATCGAGCCAATTAGCGATTAATTTTTAAAAGTCACACGTTAACACAATTTTTTATTAAAATTCTTTAATATATTCGCATTAAAATGTTGCCATATTATAAAAAAAAATGCCTTTCTCGGCGTTATGCAGATCTTGATGCTAAAAATCTTGTTCAAAACTTGATTTGAACTTGAGAAGTTGGTTCGGTTCGTTCAACTGAGAAGTATATATATTTTTTTTGTCAAATTAAGCATGGACACTGATAATAATCGCGGTTGATTGAACGGTAATTATGGTGCAGTCGCCCCAAGCGCCATATCTACTTTCTATGAAGATATAAATTAATTCTCTCCAATTATTTGTAACCCTGTGTGAAACTTTGGTTGGGTCAACTGGAAAAATCTTCACAGTTTATTTGTGATGATGGGTCAATGGTTAAATACAGATAAATGTGTATTGTCAGCGATGAGAAAACAATCCCGATTTAATAGACGCTGCAAAATATAATGGCTAACGAAATTACTATTTTTTGTTTCAATACAATGTAAAAAAAATATTTTCAAAACAATATTTCGAAAATAAATTGTTTAGTAGTTATTCCACCTAAAAAGATTCAATGAAAATACTATATTTTATATATAGCACACTTTATAATTAATTCCAAATTGTGATTATTAGTATTACATTACAAAAAGAGTTATAATACAGTAAGTACTCGACTTACGCGATTAATTGGTTCCGAAGGTTTTCGCGTAAGTCGAGGAAAGCACAAAATTTTGCATTTTTGGCAAAAAATATGTTTTGGTTTTAAAGAGTGGGTGATAATAAAATATATATAAAATAAAATATATATACACATTCCAGGGGCGTACGATGGTGTTGATTTTTTTATTTTTTTTCCACATTCAGCACACCCAACACCAAGTCCACCGTACGCCACTGATATATACACATTCAAGAAAATATTATTTATTGCACATATTTATTGGAC
>JAGXCT010036903.1:4573-16608 GCA_022495035.1 Philopotamus ludificatus | reverse complement strand
TGCATACATATAATTATTTGACGAACTACTTTAAGTATCGTTCCAGTGTTAATTGTCTTTTAGACGTTTTCTCTTCTTCATAAATTTGAACCATATTTAAATATTCATCCATATTAGCAGTTTCAAAAAAAATCTTTTCGCACATCCTCAAGTTCTATCAATACATCGTTGCTCATTTCCGCTGAATTTTACTGTTAATCAAACTAACAAAATCCCCTTCTTCTAGATTTAGATTTAGTTATTTGATACTATCGATAAGATCTTGAATTACTACGTCAACTTCTTCAGTTGGTGTACTACTCTATTCAACGAATCGGGAGATGAGCTTATTCCATACGTTATTCATGGTAGATATTAGAACTTCACTCCGGGCATCATCAATATTTTTAACAGCTTTATAAATGTTCTACTCTTTCCAAAAATTATGTAAACGATTTTCCGCTCTGTGCATCAACAGCTCTAATTGCTTTCCTAAATATATTTCGTAGATAATATTTTTTTAAAAATATGTTTTACGCCTTGATCCCTTGTTTGAATAATAGAGATTGTATTCGGAGGAAGGAAATGTATTTTTATATTTTTATTATCACACTGTTAATAAACAGCTAAATCTTAAATGGTAGATTATCTTCAAAGCATTTTTTTACCCCTTAAAAAAATATGAAATAACAAGTTCTCAAAAATTTATCGAGTCATCCATGCTTTTTGGTTTAATTTTCAAATGACAGGTTAAAGACTCTAATAATATCTTTCCAAAGATCTTTTAAATATCTGTAGAAACCTTAACCTTTTCCACTTTAGATATTTCTCTACAAATCCAACCAATTACTCTACATAAAAAAATACGAATTTGTAAAAAATATATTTATATTTCGAATAATTGAATAATCTATAATATTGTATTTGATTTGTGATTAAAACATTTTTTACTAATTAAAAATTAAAAAAACTTGGATCATTTGTTTTTGCACACTGTCTGGGAATCCTGACATGGTTCATTCAAATGTGTATTATCGTGGTAATGGAATGAAATTGTGATTAACTTTTATTAACATATTTGCTGATTTGTACTTGATTAAAACGTATGCTTTAATTGCGTTTTATATTCATAATTTTTATTATGATAGCAGCTAGAATTTAAGAAATCGACTGATTGCTCCAAAAATAGTGGCATATAAAAATACCGATAAATGCAAACATATTTCTGAGAATTAGTTACGCGAAACTATAAATTTAAATTAAAAAAATATTGGATTAATTTACATTTTGCAACCCTTCTCGATACTTGAAAGCAATAATATTTCGTATAATATAGCTGCACCTCATTGAAAACGGCGCATAAACTTATTTTGTCGTTGAGTCATAACTGTTGGCCTTCAGAGCTGCCTACCAAACTCACTTGGGCCGACAGTTATGGCCTATAGAGTAAAAATTATATACTTTTCTATAATGTATGTAACATACATTATTTTTATTTTATTATTGGGTTCCTGAAAAGTCAACTTCCGCTCCTGCCTTTATTAATGCCATAAAGATTATGTTTACACATCAAAAAAATATTATAATATATTATAAAAATAATTTGTGCAATCTATATATTATTTATAAAAATCGGCCAAGGTTACAAGGTCTCGCAAAAATATATTGCAATACTTTTTCAGTAATCAGTGCGACTGTATGTAAAGGAAATTACTCTAAATTTATTATGTATATTATTTTTATTCGTATTTGCTAGGTTCTACATTAAATATTGATTGCTCTCGATTCGTTCATCCGTAATGTCACATTCCGCGTAATTTATGACTGATGAGGATTGAAGGATTAACAGAATAATTTTGCTACAAATGTATTTTTATAATGTTTTACGTAAAATCTCATTTTTTCCGTCCGTAAATGTTATTACATTGTGTGAACGTAATAAAAATATGCATATCCTGTGCAAAATAACCAGTTGTCACATTGCATTGTATCGGCGGCTTAATAAAACTCTATTGTTTTATTCAGCAGTGTATACTCTGTGCATAAAAATTTTATAACCTGAAAACGCATTGAATTTTATGTGCATATTTGCCAATCGCAAAATTACCACTGCCTGCAATCGGACGAGTCAAGCCTCGTTCAGAAATTGACCCGCGTCAATGGATTGCGGTCTATTAATTAAACTTTATTATTTTTTTAATTGACAAAAATGTTGCCAATTCGAACGTGTTTGCATATTATTTTTTATCCGCAATGGAATTCGAGTACGAATGCTCGATCGATAAGATATTCCGTATTTTTATGGTAAAAATTTACTCGAATACCGCTTCGAATACCGTGGAATCGAATCTCAATCTGTATGTTTTTTTTTATTAATTGTGTGTTTAAATATTTTTATATATATATATATTTCGATACACAAAGGGCCGGGGATTCCTTCCCTTCGCACAAAAATCCAAACAAAAAGTTCACGGCCTCGGGCCGCACGGAAATACTTTATTGGTCCGGACCTCGGCGATTTTGAAAATCGTTTTTAATAAAGTGCTACGCGAAATGGGATATCGAATTTAATACGCTGCGAAGGGAAAAGTTCTCCGAAAGTAATAATCTGTAAAATAAAAATGGGAAAAAGTTTGAGAAGCGCACACTTGAACGGATTTTTAAAAATAAATCGCTAATGGGTAACTTTATATTTGCGAAAGAAAAGTATGCAAACTTTCGAAATACGCGGTTTTACACGTACGCTTTTGTGTACAAAACATAGAAACGTATTTAAGTTATTTGAAATTAAATCTATACACGGTGAGTATCAGTATATAAAAATAGTTTCAGACTCAGTTTTAGAAGTCAATAAATAAATTATGTATCTTATATCATACCTTTACAATACTCTGATCATATTAAAAATAAGTCAATCAATAGCAATTAAATTATTATTATGTACAATCTGTTTTTTATTCAATATTTTAAGAAAATTATTTAAAAAATAAGTTTGAATCTATGCGGGCTTAAAATCCACCAAGTTCTTGATTGTTTTTGCCATCATCTCTTCATAATAGACCTTTGTTATTGATGTTATTAGTAATTTTAAATCGGCAAGCTTCTCTCTGTTGCCTTTTGTTTTCATATTGTGACATAAATTTCTATTGGAGTTTAAATCAGGACTTGACAATGATGAAAAATCAAGTTTTTCTATTAAATTTTTTACTTGTGAAAATAAGAAGAGAAATGTTATATATTTCTTCCTAATTGAATTAAATAGTTGAATAAAAATAATACTTACATCGTTACAGCCCTTTAGCGTAGTGCAGAATCGTCTTGGAGGATGTAGTCGTTTTTATAAGATACGTGTTATTTATAAGGACGAAAATTAAATCATGCATTTTTCGTCAAACTTTCTCATGTTTTTCTCTTTACATATCGAATACCATTCGAGCCAATCAAGTTAAATTAGCTTTCATCCGGGAAGATAATTTTTCTTCAGCCTGTTTTAGTCCAGGTCTGGTAAATTTTTGCCCATTGGAATCTTTTGGCGTGCATTTGATTCAAGAAAAGTGTTTTTTTCGCCGGTGATCTTGCCATAAACCCATCTTCCATGAGCCCTGTCCGTTCTGTTTCGACACTGAATTCAGTTCCTTTACCTCTGATGAACTCTCTTCTTATATCCACTGCAATTTTAAATCAGTTGGCTGAGAATAACCTTTTTAAAAGTAGATCTACTGGAGCGGTTGTCGTTCGCTTTCGTCCTATTTCTTTTTGCGCTCTACAGACCTAGTTTTTAGGAATTTAATTATAAATCTAGTCACTGATGATTGACTAAACCCCATGATGCTGAAATTTTGCAGGATTTTTTTTATTTTTCGTTTATATGTCGCAATTTTCGTTTTATTAAGTGTGATTATATCTTAATTTATTTTTTATTATATCTAACAATATATCACAATATACGCAATATTTTTTGTTAAAGAAGTAAATTAAAAGAGTAATTTATATAAAATTAATCTTACCCTGTCCTCTGATCAAGAATTTCACTTCAATCCTTAGAAATTGATCTTTTTCGCCAAATGACTGCTACTGTAAATATTAATATATGCAGAGGACCTTGAAGTGTTTATTAATATTCCTTGATATCACTCGTATCTTTGATCAATTCTATCTTTATACATCAAATGATTCAATCGTTATAAATATAGACCTCTGCGTCAAAATGAATGACCCATTCTCAAATGTAAATAAACATACTCATTAGTGTTCGGCGAGGCTCTGTTCGTTTACCGCTTCTGTTTACAATTTTTATTAACATTTCCACCAATAAATTTACGATAATAGCTCTTTTTATCTTAAGCAAATACACAAGTCTTGCTTTTATATTCTAATCCCTACAGGAATATTTAAATAGTCTCTTCATTTTGACAAAGTAATGGTGGATTAAATTTAACCCTGATTAAACTCGAGTAATTTTCGTCTAAAAACCCAAGAAAAATTTTCAGTGTGATATAACGTAGCGGAATGTCTAAGAGTATAATTCGAAAATTATCTCACTTCGAAAAACCATACAGAAAAAAATATTAGAATAATTTACTATTATATATATTATATATAAAAATCAATCATTTTTTTATGATTGTAAAAATTATTTCTGTTGTTTATCATCTTTCTCGTGGTTTTTAATTCTTTTAAAAAATCGATCCTTAATCAAAATACCCGTTCATGTGTAAATATTTCGAAAACGATATTCTCTAAATTGTGCTCAATGGACCTGAAGAGAAAGTAATAGAAAGGCGCAAGGTCTGAAGAGTAAGGGTATGGCAAAAACTCCCAGTTAAACTACTGAATTTTTCTTGTTTTATTTTTTCTTTATGAGGTGTCCGTTATCGCAGTTAAGAATTATTCCCTCTCTGTTAAAGAATTAAAATTATTTAATAAGATTTGAATTTGTCGTTCGATTCTTATTTTCTCGTTTGAACTTTTCAGTTATCTACAGTTAACATCTACAGTAATTGTTTTATATAGCTTTAATAATTCGTAAGGAATTATTTCTTTTACATCCGATGAAACGTTTACGTACAGAGAACTTTGGAGGTTTATAATCGAGGATCTGACTCGATCACGGATCTCAATATGTAATATGGTCGCCCAGATCTCTGAAATCTAAATTCACATCTACATGCTGTCGTCATTTTATAATAAATTAATCTTTACTAATTTTAATCCCATTTTTTGACTGAAACTAAAATTATTCAAAAGTATTAATATTGCTAATCATCGTTTTAAACAATATAATTGTCTTTCAAGACGCCGTTTAAAATTGAAACATAAAAAATAAAAGAAAATCTACAACTAAATAATATGCCCAATAATAAATCGACTGAGATATTTAAATTATTTAAAATTAAAAGATTTTTAGACTTTAATTATTTGTATAATATCTTGCATATTTCCTTAGATACTGTTAAATACTCAAGTTTTCTCAATCAAAGATTATAGTATGAAAATTTCATAGACCGTCTTAGATCAGAGTATAAAATATATAAACAATTACATATTACTATTAAGATGACAGAAAGAAATGCGTGTTAAATAAGTCGCTTATTAAACATTATTGTAAAGAACTTGTCTTGTGATTTAATATGTGTGTTATATTTGATCATACTTGTAAATCTGTATTTCAAATTTTATTATTGGACCCTGAAATTAAATACTTCTCGAACTAAATTTCAAAGAATTGCTTAACAAGTTGTTGGTGTAAGATTAATTTCTGAGTAAAATATAAAAGTAGTCTGATCAATGCTCTGACAGATAAGCTAAATTGCCAGTCTGGAGACTTCCTGCTCTACAAAGAAATCCGTTGGTTGAGTAAAGGACATGTTCTTCGTCGTTTAATAATTTGGATATAAACCTTTCATCTTATTGTAAATTACCGCATACAATATGCAAAGATACGTGCAGATATCCGTGAAAATCGCCGCATCCGGCGTATGACTGGCGACCGTGTCGAATTTTCAATACCCTCCAAATCCATTTACCGGTTTTCGCACACAAGCCCCGCCGTGCAATGTATTTTTGACAGATAGAAAATTGTAAGTAATCACCTCAGGGAGGTAGGTAAACTTGTGTAGTTTGTCCCGGTCCCGTTTTTCCGGGGCGCCTGGGAAATTTTCTTGACAAATCGGTAATTCCGCAAGAAAGAATGAAGTTGCGGGAGCGTAACGGCGCAAAAAAAACATATATACGGCGCCGCGACGCATCGTCGATGCGACGATTCGGCGTCCGGATGCCTGAAATAATTTTCTAGATCATAGAACAATCAAAGAAAATCTTTAAAGCTATTTAAAAATATTTTTACATACTTAAAATATAAAAATAGCATTAAATATAATATAAATAATGCATTTATTGTATTTATATAAATATTATCCTTCAAACGAATGATAATGCTGAAAGCTCGTATTATGAATAAAATATACTGTATTCTTACTGAAACACTTTGAGGAGATTTTCTCAGAATTTTGAATTTTCCGCTAGAATTAACTTGCAATTTTTTTCATTTGTCAATGTAAAAAATAATAATAGTTTCTTGATTGCACAGAATTAGAATATTTATTTAAAAAAATGTACGACAATAAGAATCAAGTAAAAATATTATTGAGCCAAAAATCTTGTAAATTACTGGCCCAGAATGTCTGTGTATAAATCTGGGAGTATATTGGATTTAAAAAATGTGAAAAATATTATTATTACATAAATTAGCATATCCCTTATTAACATTTCTAAATTATTTATTTAATAAGCTGACTAAATAATTAAATAAAATTTAAAATATTCTGGTACTGGAGTGAATACTGAATATATTAAGAATAAATCTGCGGTATGTTTTGAGTTTAGGTAAATATACCAATTACCCCTAAAGTTGTCGGTTCGCTTTGATTAAAAGACGTCGCAACGCTGAATCTAGTTCAAGGCAAGGGGATCGACGCCTTGAACTTGAAAATTAGCTCGAAGAAGAGTTAATTCAAACAAAGTCTTTTGATACATAAAATAAATCGTTCAGTTAGTCAGACCACAAACCCATTAAAAATAAGTATATACGTTTAATTGTATTTAGTATTTGTTTCATCAATAATATACGAAAATATGTGTAAATTTGACTATTATTTTGTTGGGTGCAAAAATAACAAATCGAGATTTATAAAATTAATTATACATTTGCCTCCGAATCTATTACACTTTGTCATCAAAATAGCATATTTTAAATAAAATTATTATATAAATTATTCGGCTTTGAGGCAACAAACGAGACAACGAATGCGAGATTTTTACACCCCTATATTCATATTTTTTTGTTTCTAAAAATTGTTAAAAAAAATAACATCTGAAGCAGCGAGATGCGTAAATAATGCTGAGTTAACAACTCCCAGTCAAAATAAAAAAAATAATATGGTATCTTTCGCTGAATGGGGTCTCGCGTTATCAGTAAATATTGCATTTATCGTTTTTTCGTGTTGCAGCAACTTTAAATAAACAATGTTCTTTAAATTTTACACAAAACATATTAATTCAGTAAGCAATCCAACTCAGGGCCTGTGTGTGATTGTTGTCCTTTACCTACTATGCGCCTGAGGCCTAGATTTATCTTATCCAAGCTAGTCAGCTAATTTCCATATCAGTCAGAGTTAAATTTGACTCAATTTTTGTACGCAATCCACCTTGAATATTTCTTTTAAGATTAAAATCGCTACTTTTGATTTTTTTTAATCACCTAAGGTATTACTAGACAGTTAAACATTCTTAAAATGTATTGCTAATATTTTTTTTCCAACGTTCTATCATTTTCTATTATTACCTTAACTCATGTTAAAAAAAAATGTTTTCTTTAGAATAACACTTTGCAAATATTCATGACAAATACTATATATTTATATTTTATTTTTGTTACCATTTTAATTCATCAATTTAAAAATCTCTATATCTACTACAAAATATCATTTTTATAATATTTACTAAGTAATTTATTTATAAGTTGGATACGTTCCACAAAAACCGTGTAAAATTGATAGAATACATAGAAAAATCGAAGATTTATTTCCTAAATTAAAAAAGCTGTGGTATTTTAAAAAAAAATAACAACATTGTAGTATAGAAAATCGTGTTAAATAAATATTTAAATATTATACATAATATTTTATAATATAATATAATCCAATATATGTATTTATGTGGTAGTCATCGCTACTTGAGGAACTGAACAAAATTTGCTTACATCGCTGAAAGTTTCTGACACATCAAATGTTTCAGAAACTAATGAGGCCTTTTGTTTGTTATCATCAACAACGCTTGAATTTCTAGTTACTAGGAAATCTGTTATCTGCTTATGAGTATTTTGTTTCACAAATTCTTAAGAGATTTCTTGATAACCAATTGTACACATCTCTAGGTCTCGTTATAATTTTAAAGCTCGTTTTAGGTCGGGATCATGAGTGAGAAAATGTTGTTCCATATTAGCATCAAATTGCAAGCGCTCGTGAATCAAAGCAGCTGCAAGTTGATTAATTTTGCCTATATCTTAATATTAGTAGAATTGGTAAACGCTCACCGTATGCAATACGATGCCGTTTATTCAAACATCAGGATGCAATAATGCGCGAAATTGAAAATATGAAATATAATCGTTTCTGGGAATCGTGTTTGAACAAATAATTCGTGTAATTTCAAAATAACTTGATATTAAAAATAGCGTTAATACAATAAAATACCTTAATATATATTACTATTTTATTTTGATTAGATACTATAACAATACAAAAAAAAATCAGTCCTTATGTATAGCAAATATGTTCATTGTTAATGTCTTAAAAAAATTATCTTGCCACCTTTATGCTTATTTGTGCAAGTTGATTCCTAATAACGCTGAGAAAAAATAAGCGAGCGATATATACGGCATCAAATTTAATCGAGTATATCTTTATAATTTTTAATTGCATATTAATGCTTTATATAATAAATTAAATAATCGTATTAATTTATTTTCAATAATACATAAATAGTTAGCAATTTAAACAATGCAGTATTGCTTGTTGGTTTACTCCCTAAAGATGCTCAAGAGTCTCGAAATATGGATTAAAAAAATCGTTTTAAATTACCGGGTTTTTTTTAATTCAGGATGTCCCTTAAACTTTAAATAATTCATAATAAATTTATATCCCAAATACATATGAGAGCATTCACGGAAAGTCTAGCTTTACATGCGTTTTTTCAAATATTTTTTTTGGTTACATGCTTGTAAATAATTGTAGTAATGCAAAAAAAAATTCAGACCTTAAGAAGACATTGGGCAAATGCGGTAAGTGCACATATAACCATATTCGAAATATTTTATGGTACTTTAAATGACAACATACTACTAAGTTAGTCAGATCATTCATTTTAACAATAAAAAAATAAAGACTTCGATCTGATTTTGTGCATTTATGATATATAATCATTTGTCGGAAATATTTTATTCCTCTTTTACAAGATCTACTGTATCTAGTATAACGTCTTACTTTTTTTTACAAATATTTTCTTATCGGTAGAATACTTAGTTTAATTTTTGTTGAATAAATTCTCACTGATGTCATATCGTTATTTTTTATTTAAGACGTCCCTTAACATGCAGATCTATAAAAACAGCTGTTGTAGATCATAAAAAATTATGGCCTATCCCAGTGACCCAACGACTGATGATGACCTTTAAATTTTACACACAAGCCTTCCATATAATTATTCAAAATTCAACATTCAGAAGATCATGAACAAACATAGATGTTTTATAAAACAATCAGTTCAGATCGTTTCCAAAACGTTTGGTGACATGTTATAAGATATAAATTATCTGTTTTTCCATAACTATTCAGTAATTGTTGAAGTTTAGGAAGATAAGTTTTCGGCTCAATATCTTGATTAATAAGGGAGTTATGATTTTTTTTGTAAAAAACAAATCGATATCATTATTTTATTATAGATGCTTTATATGTTTTGCACTATGAGGACTTATTCATCGTGCAAAAATATAATTATTTAGTACATAAAATCCAAGCTATGCTTCACTACAATAATCATAAGAGAGCAGGCAGTGTATCCACTAGGTGCAGTCATTAATTTGAGCCAATTCTCGACGGCGCCGTATTTCACACGTGCTCAAAATCAAAATTTCAACAAACAATACGGCAAAGTCGTAAAGTAACCTCGCCGTTCCCAGATTTGAAGGGTTTTCCCTCCCCCACCCCCGGCCCTGCGGCCCTATCCCCGCGAATAATAAGCAGGGGTATCCCTATCAACTATTAGAGAGGTGGGTAGGTGCCCCAAATAAATCATCCGACGCTGGGGTGTTAAAGAACCCCGCTTAGCATTTTTGTGCATGGAAATATAACGGCGCGGCCCATATATTTGAGAAGGGATGATTTAAGGGTCGTAATGGATTGTGATAGAGTTCACTATTTGTGTTTCAGCCGACCGCTACGGCCCCCATACACTCTATATATGTATCCGCCATAATTTAACATCTCGCACGTGCTATTAACCTTCATACCCCATTCGGTATGCTCAATGCTCGGCCATATATATATAGGTAAAATCGGGCGGTATGGTCGCTGAAATCAAACGACCATTTCCAAAAAAATTAGATGGCCAGACAAAGAAAACTTTTTAGTTTATAATTTATAATATTTTTATATGCATTGTATATCATCGAAAGTAACATGTGAAAATAAATTGCATATTCGATTTGCCTGTATTTTTGCACACAAAAGAAGATAGCCAATAGGAAGCAGTGCTATCAAAGATTGGCGATAGTTCAGAAAACGAGGTAGAGGCGGAAGTCACATGCTATAGGATACAATACCAAGACGAAAAGCTTTTAAGAAATTGTAACATGTATGCAATGTGACCTTTAAATTTTACATAAATTATAAATAGGATATTTTTTTATTGATTCAGTGTTTAAAAAATTAGATGTCTTTATTTTTATTAATCTGATAAGTTCTAATCTGAAAATTAAAAGAAAATGTATTGATTCATAACATAAGGGTTTTATGTATTTATAAAATATCTAATATTTTTTTAATAAGACTTAAAAGGTCAAATAAATTAGCTATAGAATATATATTTTATGACTGTATAATTTCGATAACAACAACAGGGGCCAATGTCATTCCCGAAATTCGGTGAAAAGTCGTTATTTACAAAAAAAATCATAACTATTTAATTAATTAAGATATTGAATCGAAAATTTATCGACTTAAACTTCAACATTTACTGAATAGTTAATGCAAAAAAAAAAAATTATATCTTATAGCAGATGTCACCAAACTTTTTGGAAACGTGCCGAATTGATTTTTTTATAAACATGCTCTTTTTAATGCTGAATTTTGAATAATTATATAGAAGGCTTGTGTTTGAAATTTCAATGTCCTTATCAGTTGAGTCACTGGGATAAGCCATAACTTTTATTATCCACAACAGCTGTTTCTTTAGCTCCGAATGTTGAGGGACGTCATAAATAAAAGGGAACAATTACGATATGACATCAATAAGAATCTATTCATCAAAAATAAAACTAAGTATCCTACCGATAAGAAAATATTTGAAAAAAATAAAACGTTATAACAGATACTGCAGATCTTACCATTTTTTTTTAAATAAATGTTTATTTAATTATTGAGGCTTTTACATAATGCGTTTGAATAAAAATATAAATAAAAACAATGAGCTAATAAAGTACTGCTATTTAAAATACTAGATGATTTCTAAAAAAAATCGCTGCAATTTTTTTACTAGAAAACTTTAAGGCATTTAAAAATATTCAATATTTTATGATTAAGACGCAGAAGCAAAATTAAATTAAGTAATAATTAAATAAAAATAAATTAACCCGAATGTAAGATAATCTGACTGTGGTTGGTTTATTATATATTTTTAAATATAATATCAACTGATTTATAGATACACGATTTTTATTTTAACTGTGGATCACCTTATATTTTATTCATTTATTATTTAATTATAATAATATATTGGAT
>JAGXCT010036902.1:57219-87231 GCA_022495035.1 Philopotamus ludificatus | reverse complement strand
ATATGTTTAGCCGTTTCATTTTATTTGTAGTTTATACGGCGTACGGTAAAAATCCATATAATTGGCTAGGCGATTAAAGGGTTTAATAGATCTTAGAACGCAGTGGGAATGAGAAAATGCGTTAAAATGGAAGTAATCCCATAATTCAACAACTGTTTACGGTCTTTAACTGTTCAGCAAAAGGATGAAAGGACTTCAACGCAAGTGTATGATGTCGAGTGTTATCAAATTAAATACGAATTGGTCCTTGCCTCGTCTGATTATTATTGGGACAATCTGCGCCTTGACAGCTCGGCTCCCGGGCTCATGGCTAGCGACCTGACACGTATTTGAAGAGCTCAGAAAACCTGGAGGACGACCGTCACAGTCATGGTTTTGGGTTGGGACAAACGTGTCTCTGCTGGAGATCGCATAGTTGCAAATACCCGCCTTAGGGTTAGAAGACCACTTATGTGTATATGTATGGCTTTTATTTGAAAGTTTCCTTCGCTCTTCCCTACACAGCATCACTCCGAACTCTCCAGAAGATCAACCATCCAAATATTATTATGATAGGTGCAATTACTGTTGGATTAACAACGAGGAAGGTCGATTCAATGCAGTAATAAACGCAGTACAAAATATTTATTTAACCTAGTGCTCAATTCCCCTAATCTCCCACGTGTCCCATCCCTCACAATTCTGGGATCAGTGGCTGTGGACACGTGGGCTCGGCCTCACTTTTGTATGAATTACTTACCGCATGCCTTTCATGCACTAATCCCATGATCATTTCGCATCACGTTTAACACGAACACCTAATTAATATTCCCCGTGTACATACCTAATTGTGACCCAATTCCGCAACAATTACATCTCATATCTAAATTATTTTCGGAGCGACGGAGGATCGCCATTTTTCAACGCCCTGCGTGACGCAATGCCGCACAATTATGCGTACCTTTGTTATTTATTTTTTGCTATTAAATTTTTTATTTTTTTTTAACAATATTAACATCCGATCCTTAAAATAATGGGTTGAAATATGTCACTGTGTCGCGGTATTAAATTTCATGAAATATAACCCTGATGGATCACTTGTAAGGTTAGCCCGCGCCGCGAGCAAGAAAGTAAAGCAATTCTTTTTTTATTATTATTAAGCGAAAAAGTTTAATAAGATTATTATTAATGTACTCCTCTGTGAGTAATACGATAGTCATTAACAATAATTAAAAACCTGAGATTGAGGTATTATTATTTTTTTCCGATCGCGACTGATACATTCTCATATCGGCCGTTTAACCGTGTGCGGATTATCCGTGCACGAATTCGATTAATGCTTTTTTTTGTTTAGTCACCGCTCCATACCCGAAGTGATACACTTGTGAGAGATCTATTTTTGCTCTCAGAGATAATCGACTTGATTTAATCGATGGACCAGGGAGTCATCAACATATTCGACGCTTACTAAGTGAGGCGTTCGTTTGCATATTTAAATGAAGCTATGAGTAAGCTAATCCAATGTAAATGCCATAAAATCTTCTGAAAAACTTCCAAATAAATGAGGCGTAAACAACGCCAGAGAATGATTACTGCGTTTATGTAACAAGTTATTAATCTTGCCAGGCAATTAGTTTTATCTAGAAGTCAATAATAATGATGTCAACGAGCTGTTAAATATATAACACAGTCGGGAGCTAACAATCGATGAGCTCATAGAGATAAGCGATACGTCACTGCAGTCCCAGTTCTAGAATACATGACAATTGCAAGCTAATAAATATTTAAATGCCTTTTTTGCGCGACTTATTTACTATTTTATTGGAATATATAATAAAACTGATTTCTCACCACATAAAAGTATGCCCTGGGAAGGAAAACCCTAAACTGTTGACCGATAAATAGCCTAGTCTCGGACACTTACTTTGAGCAGGTCTTTCCCATGATGCTATTGAGCGACAAAACTCAAAATCACATGCGACTTGTTATACGCAGATAGCGTCTAGAGAAGATGAGAACGAATACCAAGGCAAACCCTCTCCTTCTTGCCCGGACAAAGTCGGGAGGGTAAAATCCGATACCAACAATGGTAGAAGCTACACGTCAAAGGCCAGCAATGGCCGAGAGAGGGAAAGCTCTCTACAAAAAATCGCATACCAAGTGCTCTGCGAGTGATGGAAATGATATAAATAATAAGCATAAACTATCTAGTGTTTGGTCGCAATCAAATACATACTCTCGATTATACTTGTGCTATTTAAAATAAATATTATCACGCCTAAAGAAACATTTAATGCGTGGAACAGCTAAAAAACCAAAATTATTTATAGAAACATACTTATTAAATATTCCTAGCGCTTATTACAGCTAGAAAAGGGCATGGATGGGTATAGAAGGATCTTCTGAAACCCCTGACAATTCTTCCTTCTTCAAAATTGCTGCGAAGATTGGGAAAAGCTCTGATATTTATTAATTGATGAATAAAAATACTACACATGCGTTTACATAACAATACGTAAACACGATATCCATCATTTGTCTATTTCGGACGTACATGCAGAACTATATTTTCAGGGATCGCTATAAATAGAGTGAGAATATCTATAAGAATCTTATGAGCAATCTAGGGAATAATAAGTATAACCATTTACAAAAACACATAAATTTTAAATATTTATAAAAAATATATATTTATATTTTATGATATCATCAGGATTCTATGTTAATATCTAATCAACTTTGCAAATAAAATATTATTAATCAAATTCTTAAACCACTTTATAATAATTAACTTTAAAATTTTATACATAAGCATATATGTAAAAGTAAAATTGCAATATTGAATGTTCAATAATTAAATAAAAAAAATTTTACGTAAATGTTATTATTCCATAAATTATCTAAAATAAAATATTATTGTAAACATTAGAAATTTTGAAAAAAATAAAAGTATACACAAAGATTGTATATGAAATTATATTCATTAGTATTATTTTTATATTACATAGATATGATGGCTGAAGGTATTACGTATAAATATACGTAAGTATGTTTTTTCCATACGTCATTGATTTTCAGGAATAGATAGTTAGATATGAGTGTAGTTTTACACGAATGAGGTAAAATTATTCACTGGAATATGTATGAAACGTTATTTTTTTATGAAATAAAGAATGAATACGTAACGAAATACTTTCTTAATAAAATAAACCGGTTCATTGCTCTATATGTAAAATGAGCGATTGCGTTATTTGAGAACATGTTTTAACTAGTCTATAGTAATAAATATTCGAAATTAGAGCAGTTTTTATAGGTTATGTTTGTCAGTTTGATAGATTTGTTACCTATGACATGGTCGTATTATTACAATTTTTTGTTAAAATTGTTGTATTGAAAACAAAAATATGAAATGAGATTAGATTTTTTTTAAATTTAAGTAAAACGAAATAAGCTTACGATATTCATGGTGTTGGTCATGTTTGTGTGAAAACTCTACAGCTGATCGACCGCTCTCGCGACACCAGGTCACCGTACTCGTAAACGCGTTTACAATCGAGTGTAACCGCGAATAGCGCCGTGAAAGTGATCGTCGTTCGCGAACACGGCTAAAAATTCGAATGACGTTAGTGAACGTGTTACTGATACAATGGTATATATAAATATAGTTATATTAAGAGTCATGGAATTATAGTTAATTTTTTAAGGTGCTCTAAATATGAAAACAATTAAATTCCTATAAAATGATCAATTAGAAAATGAAAAATAAACTATTAAAAATGTTTTTATTAATTTTAGTAAAGTGTATGCAAATATTAAAACATGCGCTCGTAAAAATGTATTCACTCAGCCTTGTATTTGTGCGGTTGATAAATATGGCTGCATAAAAAATATTCTAAAACTTCGCGGGAAGCTATAAAACATATTTAAAAAACACTTTTATGTGTTATTTTAAATAGTAAAATTCCACAAGTAAAGACCGCACAAAAACAAGTAAAGGTAAATTTATCAGACAGCTTTTATACAAATTAAATAGTCGATGGAGGCTTGTAGTTTTCAGAGCTCTCCCCTGAGAGAGATTTGGGGAAGGCCGGCACATTTTGTTATTTAAATCTTTTAAAAATATATATTTATTCCTCATTTCAAAAAAGTCACCTGCAGCATATATAATATGTCATTTCCTGGGTATAATATAATAATATTTGTTTATGTTATATAATAATGGTGATAACAGTTGTTATTTTATAATTATTGTTAAATATATTATCTTATTTTGAATTTCATTATTGTATTTTTTTAACATAAAAATGTTATATTAATTGTAGTACATATTATATTTTACTAATAGATATCGAGGTTGGCTCCTCTGACGCCATTTGACAGTGCGGTACATGAGGTTGGCGCGCCTGGGTCGCGGTGACAGCGCTGACGGCGACGACGGTGGCGGCATGACGAGCGGTGGCTGCCGAGCGCGCGCCCCCAGCTTGGCCCCCGCGCCCGCGCGCCCGGGCCAGCCCCACCAGGTGCTGTCCCACGCCTACTTGATGCCCACAAATATATTTTTATTGTTTGAATTATAAGTAGGTTTTACATGGCTGGGTCTTATTCGCCACATCATTCGCTTCTATGCTGTTTTTATAATATTCACTTACGTTTAGACTTTGTCATCGACTTACATATTCATTTTTTTAAGAAATTATTAAATGTAAATGCTACTGTCAGAACACCATTCCCCTCTAAATTTCTAATTAATTAAATAATGATGCTTATATTTTAATGATTGAATATAATTGGAAAAATATTTTGATAAAAGTTTGAACATGAAGCATTCCCTTGTTAATTATTTTATTTACTTTCAAAAACATGGATGGCTGGCATATGCGTCTTTCCATAACATGATAGACAAAGCCACTATTTAATGTAAAAAAATAGTTTAAAAGTTATAAATGTTTATATTTTTAGATCCCTAAAAGTTATGCAAACATAACTTAAATACAACATTTGGGTTCAACATTGTTGACCCGTTGTGAATTAATGTTCTATTTTTGCTCAAAGTGAGATATATTTTAGAATAAAACGTAGTATTCATTAAACAGCCATTTAACAATAAAGATATTATCCACATGAAAAGTGTAAGCAAGTTTTATATCTATCGTTCTCGCATTTAGTCCCAGCCAAATACCTATATGAACAATCTTAAATTTACCGTTCCTTGATCTATTGTTTTCTTTATTGTTGACTTATTATTATGACCTCATGACACATTTTACCCAGTTCGATAGTCATATTGAATGTCAAATATTTATCATGAAATTATCTAAATTTCTACCTGGGAAGCACTTTCTAACGGAATTCTCACAACAAAAATAAAAATAGTTTGCAAAGAGCAAAATGGTAACAATTGTAAAAAAATACTGTTAGATCTTAATATGTTAACTTGGTTTGGTGCTTTTTGCAAATCAAAAGCTTTAAAGATGAGAAGTCATATACGAAAAAATACCAGAGATTTCTAAATCTCTGAACTAGTGAAAAATTAATGTACTTAAAACTCCTGAAGAAAATCTAATGGTTGGTCATTAATTGTCCCAGTAGTGGGACGTATGACTACGCATTGGTACTCGATCGGGGATTAGTCCTAATAATGTTGAATACAGAGATATTTTTGCCAGTCATCTTCTGAAATCCATGTGTAATCAAGGGGACCGCAGTTTTAATAATTCCCTTATTGAAGGACCCTTGAAATTTAGCTAAGGTTTCCATTTAACAATATTTAAATGACACTGCAACGTGCACAGATTTGTTTTTTTGTTGAAAAAGTTGTGATAATTGAACAGACAAAAATGTGACTGGATTCAGGTTGACCTCTTAGGTGTTAATGGAAGTTTAAAAGGGTCTATAGTAATCAAGGGGTCTATTAGGGATCAATGACTTTTTTTTTGGTTTTTTATTGAATTAAAATAACATATATTTATTTAGCAGAAATATTTTATTCATTTAATATTATACAATACAAATTATATATTATAAAAACTTTGTTTTCATTAAAATTCATCAAACTTTATATTTAGGTTTCGCTCTAAAATCGATTTGTTTATTTCCACTTGAGATTAATGTTGATAATGGTTAATAATAATATTAATGGCATTCAAACTACACTTGCAACAATCAAAAGAGGATATCAATGTTTATTATAAAGATTTAGAAAGTTTAGATATTTCTTCTTCGATCATACATATATTTGAAGCGACACAACCAATATTGCTTTTTTTCTACAAGAAGTGATTGAATTGAAGGAGTTGATAAAGAAAATCATTCTTTTAAAAGGGGTTGTAGCGATGTAGGAAAAAGGTCAGGAACCCCTTATGTAGACGATAATAACCTCTCATTTTAATGATTCCCCTAAATTAAACAAGCCTAATCTGTTATATAAACTGTTTTATCATTATGACTACAAACTATTTCCTAATCTTTCTCACATTCTCATTATAAAAGACCTATCTATGTCGCAATATTATGACAGAATATCAGAGTGGAAGTCGCACAAGTTTAGTAGATAATAATAATGAAAACATTTTAATTTATATGAATACATTTCTTTCTTCTATATGTGTCTTGTGTGTTTTTGGACTTAGGCAACCTACTGGTTCTTGTCTTCTCCATTAATTTGCAATTTTTGGCGAGCTGGAACAAGTATGGACCTCTCATCCCAGTCCAATTGCGAATGTGGTGGAACCCCAAATGCTTCTTTATTCCCAACCACTGGTTACCTTCCAATTTTCCCTTCATGATGGTCTGCAGAGGGCAATATTTTGGTCCACGAATGATACGTCCAAAGTACTTGATTTTACGATGTCCAGAATAATATTTAAATCTAATTTGATTACAGGATATAATAATTGAATCAAATGAACTAAACATAAGTGAATCCGATATCAATAACAGAGTAGTTATGCATCCAACTGGATATTCAAATCACAACTTATGCAGGTAAAATTATTTCATTTATTTCTTTTTATTACTTTATACAATATGTGTGTGAATGGTATTATAGTAAGAAACGATGTTTGTTTTTATTTTAGGCAAATTGAGGACGAAGATGATACTCATTTATCGGACGAAGCGTGGGGAGCACAGTTGTTGGTTGCAGATCCCAGCAATGGTACAGTAAATGATCATCTGATAGAAGACGAACGAGACCTAGCCACGGCTTTCGTAAATTTTGTTCGTCAACCATTGATAGACGATTTGGAAAATATTGAAAAGGTATAAGAATTAATGTATTTTAATAAATCTATGTTCAATTTTAAAGGGTATTAAAATGAAGTATTCTAAATTACAGGATGACGATGGCGAACTAATAGATGTTTCATCATTTTCAACTTTACCACCACTGCCACTATTAAAGAGGACTCAAAATCCAATATGGTATCATCCAAAAACATATAAAGTTAGTATTCAGTTTAAATATCAATATAAATGTATTTACATTGATGTATTTTTGCTAATCTTGTGATCAATATGTTTGACAGAACGGTTTGCCTCCGGTTACACATCAAGAATGTGAGGTTGAAGTTAGTTATTCACCGCTTATTCATAATAGACATCAACAAAATAAGAAAAGTTTACCGCATAAAAAGAGAATATCAAGGAAACTTAAAAAAAATGGGCCTCATAATTCTCATATAGTACAAGAGCATGACGAGACCAATGATGTTCCTCAAGCTTATGAAATTATACAAGAAAATGCTTCTAATGAATTTCATGCTACTGATCATAACATTTTATCGTCCACGGACATAGTAGATGGCTCGGTTCATGTGGTACTGTTGATAATATATTTTTTATACTCTTTACAAACACTTTACTACCTGTCGGTTCAACTTTGAAATAAATGAGACTAACCCAAAATGTCAAATTACGAAAAAACCAATATATTTAATTGGATGTTATTATTTTAATGTTCTTGTTTAAAGCGTTTTCACAAATAAATACAATGCTCAGGTAGTACAGTGTTAATTTTACACTAGTTTCATGATTTTTATATTTTTTTAAAATATGTTTAATAGGATAGATCACTGTTTATTTGTCAACTATGTGGTGAATATTATGGGGAGGATCAGCTGAAATTTTTTTATCATCTTAAGCAGCATTACGAACCACCTCACCATAATACATCTATAATTCTGGAATCTATGCATCACGATGGAAATTCCATTTCAATGGATAAGGTATTGGCTAATATTAAATATCTATTGTATTTATGTGTGTTGTTATTATAACGTGGCACTTTTTTTCAGATTGAGGATACTATGGGGGTTGGTAGTGAACCTTTGCCCGATTCTCTTGTTGATTTGTCACTCGAGGACGCCGTTTCAAATAATTCTTTATTGTATCAATCCCAGGACAAAATGTCTGATTACGATAATGAAAAATCTATTTTCAATTCTGCAATAAAATCTCCAAACTATACTACAGATGATAAATCTATTTTAAACTCTAATAAAACTATATACTTTAATGGTAACACTGTCGATAAGCTTCTATTCGCATGCACGCAATGTCCCAAAACTTTTAAAAGGCAAAAGCAATTTGAAGCTCATGCTAAAGACGTGCATACATCCAAGGTATAATATTTTTATATAGTTTTAGATAAATATTCGCTGTATACTTATTATATTGGAATATTATAGGTAGAGGAAATGAGTGAATTTAGTGAACCTGAAGATTTGATGGAAGGTATACATGTCGTTGTAGAGAACGAGAATGAAGAGTACTTGCAAGAAGACCTCTCTTCGCAGCATTCAAACACACTTATTATTCGAACGATGGAAAATCATGATCAATATATATTACCTCATTTAACTATAGAAAACGGACAAGTCGTGCAACAGCCTCATTTACCTTCTAAAGAATGGTAATTTTTTTTATTGACCTCATATATGTAGGGAATTTAATTTAATCCCCGACAAGTATTTGTAGGATAATAACCTACGGTTGGAATCAAATACATCGGGCTTATTAATATCAAGAACTACACGTCTATTTCTTTTCGATGATTGAGATAATGATTGATCACAGCTCTCATAATCTTACGCATTATATTCTGACACTATTTCTAGATATAAACAAAAAATACACTATTTTTATTTGATTATTAATCACATAAACATATATAAACACATTTTTTTTAATATGTAATAAATTATTAAATGGTTTCTTCTATGTATTCCAAGGTTTGTGAAGGAAGAGAATAATGATAATGTCGGTATTAATACAAAGACAATACCTATTGAAGAAAATCATTCAAATGATAATATAGAAGAAGAAACTAAGAGCGAATCTATAAATTCTGATGAATTAGTTGTTTGTCCGTTATGTGGAAGTGTGTTTTCTTGTAGAAAAGATTATGAAGATCATACACAACAATATCATATGGATCTTAAAGGTAATATTATTTTTTATTAATATGTATATAAGATTTGATGCGATAATAATTATTATTTTTATATTTTGCAGAGGAGGAACTCGAAAGAATGATGAATATTGAAGTTGACGTGAGTGATACAGAGCCTGGAGAAATCATACCGTTTGACGAACTCGACGCCGAAGAAGATAGCGAAGGCGTCGATGAGTTGGAAATACAGGAAAAAGTGAAAAAAACCTCTAAGGATAAAAAAAAGCGAATCCTAAAATGCATGGAGTGCGGAAAACATTTTAAACATAAAAATTCAATGATTTATCACATGCTTTCTCACAACGGCACAAGATCCTTTGAATGCGACGTATGTTCTAAAACTTTTGTTACATCCGGTGCTCTTAAGGTGAGAATTTTTGAGAAGATATCTTAAAAATTAAAATAATAGACATATATTAGGTCATCCCTAAAGAAATCAAGAACTTAAAACAATAAAAAATATAATCACCTTCATTGTTAACAACTACCTCCAACCTCTTTTGCAAGTTTTCCATCCCCTTTTTATAAAAACTAGATGGTTTCGGCTGAAAATACGAATCTAAATGATTTTTGACTTCACCTACATTTTTAGTTTCTTGTCTTTTAACCTTTACATCCCGATGTAAAGAAATGAATAGCAGTGCCCGATGGGGGGGACCTAAATCCCCCAAGCTTTCTAGAACATGCATCAACGCGACCTACTGTTTGTAGTGGTCTCAAACTTGTGTATATGAGGAATATTTTTTTAAAGTTTATCGTAAACGAGTTTTTCAAGTAAAATAATAAATTACCGCAACGGACCGGAAGGTTAATGAATGCTCTAAAGATCGAAATCAGTAGTATTCATAAAGTGATAAATCTGGCAAATACGGAGGATGCGGTTGAACTTTCCAGTTTAATTGTTTTAGTTTTTCTTAAGTAAGTTTGATGCTGAAAAAATCCGTCAGCAGTTATTGTTTCACCCGGTTTAAGAAGTTCCTAGTGAATAACTCCAGTCGTATTCCATGAAACAGATAAAAGAACCTTGCGAAATGTCAATCCTGGCTTTGGCGTTGGAACGGGGGTTTGTTTCTTAGAAAGCCATTGTTTTTTTTTTTCATTACATTATGTTATAAGATGCATTTCTCGTATCCAGTGATAATTTTCGATAAAAAGGTTGTGTTCTATGTCTTGATAACAGCGATGCATATGTGTTCTGTCTCTTTGCTTTGTTATCCACGGACAGTTGGTTGGAAGATGCGAGTTTTTGTGATAATCCTTCTATATTTTGGAGAGGTTCTGTTTCAATTAAAGATCGCAGCAAATCTACATCAAAATTTGTAGGTCATCCTGTAATTTTCTTTCACCCGATTTAAAGCATCCAAACCAAAATTAACATCGGTTTATCGTTAGGGCTGGCCCATAAATTTCGTTGATGGTATTTGTGGCCTTAGTCACGTTCATACGGTGATCAAAAAAAAATCAGCATACAATGTCGAATGTGTTGTTTGTCGGATTCAGGCTTCAACATTTTTACCCTTAACCTTTTGCACTCGACGCTTTTTGTCCTCAATACCTCAACACGTGTTATTTAATAAATTATTAGTTTGGATTTGTGCAAAATTATCCTAAAATAATAATTTTATAAATAATACGTAATTGATTTGTTGCATGCCCGTCAAAGCGACGGCATTCGAGTGATACTGAAAACTTCGATGACGCTTCTTAGGCGATATTCGAGTACAAAGGGTTAACATAGGATTTTTTACACAAAAAATAAAGCTGACGAACTATATAACAAGAAAAAATTAAGATATGTTTCCTTTACTGTGTTATGAAAAAATGTGACTTGTATTTGTTGCTATAGTCTGATGAATTTTCAACATCGCATCAGCATTATTTTTAATAATTTTGTTTTATTTATAGGTACATTCTCGTTTGCATAGCGGTGACAGGCCTTATAAATGTGTAGAGTGTAATAGAAAATTTCGACAGTGGGGCGATTTAAAGTATCATTTCATTTCGATACATTCAAAATTGGTGAGTCTATTTGTATTTAATACTTATATAATATGTAATAAAAAGCACGGCTTTAATTACGACTATATTTTTACTTTTTAAATCAATTGATTTACATAAATTTAATATTGTTTTTTTCAGCGACAACATCAATGCGAATTTTGTGGTAAAAATTTTGCAAGAAAATATTCGTTGATTATTCATAGAAGGATTCATACGGGTGAAAAGACTTACCGTTGTGATTTTTGTGATAAAACGTTTAGGGCTAGTTCATATTTACAAAGTCATAGAAAGATACATACAGGTAAAAATATTAGCCAACATAATTTTAATATACTTATGTGAATGATGTTGACGTGAATTATTAATTTTTAGGTGAGAAACCTTATCCTTGTGGATTATGTGGAAAGAGATTCAGAATGAAAGGCGACATGAGACGACATTTGCGAATTCACGACGTAAAACAGTTGAAAGATAAAGAAACGCTAACGAACAAGATTAGTAATTTGAAAGAGCTGTCGATTTCATCTACGAAAAAGGCTGCATCGGAACAAAATTCCAGTGAAGTCATCCAAGTTTCAAAAGAAGAATCTCCGATAGATATTGATAACGATAATAGCAATAGTGAAGCTAAAGAAATTGTCGACGATAAAGAAATTATCAACAACAGAGCAATAATTTTGTCCGCCCAGACGGAAACGGTTTTGCAAGAGCCAAGAAGAAGTCAGACGTTTTCATTGGATTCTAATACGGCCATGTATGTGTGGCCTATGTATATTGCATAGTGTTGACTCGTTAAATGGTGGTGATAACTTTTGACCAATATGAGAGGGTGCTGCTTAATTATCTCAAAAAGTACATTTCAAATTACATTTACTTGATGGTGATAAGTGATAATAGAAATGGGCATTGAAAATATTTTACTTAGAATTGTATATACAGCTTGAATAATAGAGGAAGATTTATATTATTTTTAGATTTTTTTATAGTTATTACTATATATTTTATAATCATCTTTTCTCTACATATCTATTAATTTTTTTTATCATGATGTATTCGAATAAGATAATAAAGATCACTTCTTGTCTGAGCTGTATATACGTATATGTAGTACTGGTCATCATAATCGCAATTAACTTTTTTTTATAGTTTTGAAACATTATAAGTAGCAGTTTTTACTATATTAAGTATATATAATTTATTTTACACTGGAATAAATTTTTTTTTAAATAATTTTACGTCGAAAATTAAATTGACAATTTTCTGAATTCATTAAAAATATATTAAAATTTTATTCACGTTTGTTTGTAAAAATAATGAACATTTACCTATTTTATAATAAGGCTTTTAATTTTAAAGTGGAATATACATAAAGCACATTCAAAATAAGGCATTCATTTTAGAATCTCAAAGCCGTTTTTTATCGTTTTCAATCTAAAATCTCCCTTTTTATATACAGTTGTATGTATAAAACCCTTATTTAGATCTTGTGCAGCTAGAATTTGCATCTTAAACATGAATATTTATTGCAATGAACTTTATTTTTATTTACCATACTTTACAAGTCTCATTAAATTTACTAGGTAACACAACTAGTCCTCAACACTTATGTAATGGGATACGATACATATATATATATATATTGATATCAAAGAACTATATTTTAGCAATTTGAATCAAATTATTTTACAAAAAAATAATTAACTTGACGTAAAAAAGAGAAAGTGGAAAGGATGTGGATCGTTTTGTCTAAAGATGTGATTTTTTATGCGTTTGCGATGACCGGCGTTCGAGATCTTCCATGATGGAAGGTTATATGTATAGGATTTCCCGTAAAACAATAATATATTTAAATAAAGATGTGAAATATATGATGTACATACACATATGTACATATATATGTAATAGTTATTAAAATTGTGAATCTAACGCTTTATTTAATTCCGATATGTTCATCGTTTGACTTGGTCATTTTTCTACTCACTCTCTAATTTAACACATTGACTACGATGGGTGACATGTAATCCGTCTCAGAGTTGGAGCGAGCGACGTTTCTAAATATTCACCATCCAACATTCATAATACATTGTTCGGACCATATTTTTTTTTTAAATTTCAATCTGACTCGTTTCTCAAATTGTTTGGTGACCGCCTGCTATAAAGTATGAATAAATATTTGCATGTATTGTTTCAGTAAATGTTGAAGTTGAAGTGGTTTAATTTTCGGCTTAATCGGCTCTGCCACAGGCGCATGGTTCACCATGATTCGCTCCGTAAGCAATGTGTTCATGGAAAATAAATCGTTCTATGCGTTGGCATTTATAATGCTCAGACAAATCATTTCTTATAATTAAAATTAATATTCAGTCGCCGCTTCAATATATTTTCAGACGTATACTACAGGTGATTGAATTAAATACAACATTTATTTCGAGAAGAGGTGGCTGTATTATTAAATTATTTAGAATCCTCATTTTGTTTAGTTGTTTTTAAAAATAATAACAATGACTTTTAAACACATTTATTGTGTTAATTGATAAGCCCATTTATAATTTTTTTGATTTGCTTATACCTATAATTCAAAGTATTGAATACTTTTTAAAATCGATGGAAATATTTTATAGAAAGTGAAAAATATATATTGTATTAATTTTTAATGGGATACATTGGAGATAGATTTCAGATTATTTCATGCTATGTTAACTACCAATGTACTGAGACTGATTTTGTATTTGATGATTAATATAAATGATACAAATTATAATAGTGTTTTTATAATTTTGTTGTTTTATTTATCTATGGTGTCAAAAATAACACAATCAAACCACATACACACCATCATCATGGCCTGTTAACACTTTACTGTCCGCTAATAATTTCCTAAAATTTACACCGGTGGACTATATTACGAGTATTTTTTTTAATCTTGTATACATACAGTTAACGCCCCACTAACACTAAAATCGGGACCATGTAAGTTGGGATAGTGTCATTGGGGGTAAAGCCTGGCACGTGTCGAATACACAGACGCTAGCCAACATTTGACTGTATGCACCGCACGGATGGCCGCCCGGCTGTGTGTGCAGCCGAACCCGTGTCAAATGAATAGTCGGCCTTGTATGTATTCGTTGCAATGCAACGGCGTGAATGCGACCGTTCAAGTTGGGGGTTGGCGGCGAATATTTCAACTCGGCGTGTAATTCGGGATAGTGTAATTGGGGGGTCCACTGTAACGACTCTAAATTTACTAATTACTAATAAGGACTCGTATGCGCGTCCCCGGACCGCTGCTCTGTCTCTACGAGGACTTAAATGCGAGTCGGCCGGACCGTTGCTCTGGGCCTCTACGAGGACTTAAATGCGAGTCGGCCGGACCGTTGCTCTGGGCACCGCGAGGACTTGCATACGAGTCCCCCGGACCTCTGCTCTGGCGCCACAAGAACTCGCATAAGAGTCCCCCGGACTGCAACGTGTTAAAAGTTATTCGAGAAAATTCAAAATCTTGGGGCCTCAAATTTACCCCATCGGTGTATGGCTTATGGTTATGAAGTTTAAGTTTTCAATTATTTGAAGCTAATTTGGAAATGATTTTAATAAAATTGGAAAAGAGGTTCGAGTTGTTATTAGTGTTATCTTCTTTTCTTTTTTTTGAGTAGAACAGTTTTGGGTAGAGTAATTCTATGAAAGGATTGCGAGTATATGAGGTCATAAGTTAGAGAGGGAGGAAATATATTATATTTTTTATAAAATGGAGTGGCATATTTTTTAAGAGGGAGAATTTTCAGATCTTTACATATATGTCTGTGTTGCGAATAAACCAAGGTGCATTTGTGATTGTTCATGGTGTTCGTACCCCAGGTCTGAGAAGCGTATACAATTTGAGGATAGATGATGGCAGTATGTTGCAGGTTAACTCGTATATAAAAAACATGATCTTCAACGCTATGTTAATTTATTGTGACATTTGAAAACTATAGATACGAAATGAAACAATTTATACAGTTGGTAACAATCATTTAATACCAAATCTTTGGTAGTCAATTATTTTTGTTTATATCATCACATATATTTTTTAATAAATGCAGCGAGAAACCTCTAATGGGAATGTATGCTTAATGTTAACTGTTACATATTGCATTATAAAAAAACCAGAAATGTGCTACAGGACAAATTTAGCAGGAGTATGCTGAATACACATAATTAAGCGGGAACATTTGGAGAAACTGATAATCGAACAATGATAGCATATAATTTAATTTACACGATCAGGATTTGTTTTATCACACCAATATATTCTCGATACATTTTACATGTTCACAAATTTACCCTCCTTGTCCAGCATTAATATGTTAGGATTTTCCTTTTCAAAATCTGTTGGTGCTCTGTCCCTGTCCGTGTCGGCCCATTCTCCGGTTCCCGTCCCCCACTCCCCGAGAGTTTCACACATCACATCAGGCTCCAGTTTCGCCGTCAGCTTCTCCGTCTAAAAATAAGTATTTATATGATCCAAACAAAGATGGAATATAACAATAGACAAAATAATAAATATAAAATCCCACCTATTACCTCTCTATCTTTCTCGGCAAACTTTTCAAACATATTAGCGTAAAGTTTCTTTTCTTTCTCTTTCTGTTTCTTAATTGTTAACTTACAAATAGTTATTTGATTAGCTGCGGCCTACAATACAAAAATAATAAGTATATCTATGATAATTTGTGTGAATAAAAGTGTTATCATATGGTGGTTAACCATCCAGAAAGTAATAAACAAAGATTATTCATTTTAGATGAAAAATAAATAAATTTTGTTTTTTTGTGGTCAACTCAATATATGATACGATATGCAATACCTTATTTTCCGGTTCATTATCTATAACTTTTTCGAACGCTTCTATGGCTTCGTTAGATTCGCCTAATGCTTGCAGAGCCTGACCCTTTCTAAAAAGACCCTTGACATTGTTAGGTTCGATTTTCAATGCATTATTGGCACTATCTCTAGCGTCAAAAGCCTGAATTGGATTCAATTTTAAATAGCACAAAGCTAAATTCAGATGAGCGGACACGAGGATATTTTTCCGCAGCTCGGGGTCTGTTTCGCCTTCTAGATCTGACGAATAAAATAAAATAAATAATTGACAAAAATGAATTAATTTAGGAATTGTCGATAGTGTGTACCTTCTTCTTTTGTGAGATGATTGGCAGCGTTCTTATACATCTTTATGGCGAGTTGATATTTGGCAGCTTTAAAATATTCGGTACCTTTGTCTTTGAAAATTTTTCCTTGCTTCATGATATAATCATAATCGTACGATTTATCGTCTGATTTTTCGAAACTCTTTAATGTTACAACATATTCGATAACGGCATCGGCGGGAACGTTAAATTCTTTATTGCCTTCCGATTTAAAAGCGTATTGCGGTTGAATAACCAGACGAGAAGTCTCTCCCATTGTGAATTTTTCTAAAGCTTTTTCAACGCCATCGCACAGTCCATATTCGCTTCCTTCCCCGAGATAAAAAGATAGACTTCGCTTATCGAAGGGTTCGGCTCCTTCAACATCGTGAAGTCTGCCGACAATTTCGACTAAAATTTTACATTTGCCAAAATTATAAATTTATGTATCTAAAAATATATAAAAATATTAAAGCAACAGGGCTCACTGTTGATGAGTGCTCCTTCGGCTGGACGATCATATTCGTTACCAGGGGTGACTGTGTACCTGACAATCCCCTTATTTTTCTTCGGGCTAAGATCTTCACCGTCCCACTCCAGCATTTCAATCTAGATTGAGTAAAAAAACATATTTAACGAGATATATATATAGGATAATGCCTACGGTTAGAAACAAAAGGGTAGGTGTGTTGATGTGTATGAACGTACATGTACACCACACACCCTGGTGCCTTATTTGTAATTGTATTATATATTTTTAGAAAATAAAAAAAATTGGTAAACATTGCGAAAAAAAGCCATACGTAAAATAATGCTCGTAGATGCCCGTAGCATCCGATCAGGCTGTGAATTAAATACGAATTGGGCCTAGCCTTGTCCGATTATTGTTACAATGCGCACGGTGACAGCTCGCTGCTGGGCTTATGGCTGGCGACCCGACCCATATTTGAAGAGCCAAGATAACCTGGAGGATGACCGTCACAGTCCTGACATCAGGACTGAGAAGGATGTTTCTCTGCCGAGAGCCGTAGTGTCCTCCAGGTGACAAAAGTCCACCTCAGGGTTAGAAGGCCACTTAAATAAATATAAGCCTGACTTTTTACACGCCAAAGCGCTGTATCCTCTTCTCAAATGTAGCCATTTTGAGGTTATATTATCATTAATATATGATTTAAAACCTTTCAATCCTAGACTACTCCCAATTTGTAGTATAATGCCTGATTAGAATCGGAAGGGTGTGTGTTTTAATAATTAACACCGCATCTCTCCAGTATATGTCTTTGTAGTCGGCGATTAGGATAATGCCCAGTCACCCGAATGGCAATATAACCAAAAAAACGGTATTCAGTTTGCATACATTTCTTGTGGCAAGTCCCTAGTATACATCACCATGGCAACATCGATACTCAAATTTACTAACGTATATATATATATTACAACATTGCCAGTGAGGACACACTTGCCAGCCTTCATGGCGAGTCCCATATTTAAAATCATTTGAATATTATCATAGTGTCGTAGATACCAATAATTGGCCCTTGCTCATTTTTAATTTTTAATATACCGCAACGATTACTTTTATTTTTTGATGTCTCAAAAACTATTATGATATAGAATATCAACGATGACCTAGAGAATGAAACATTTTTATAAAGAGCCGCATACATATGGAGATGCACGCAGTAGTATACAATGTAACTCTCAATACGACTCTTTAAAAATATATCCCCTCAGTAGGTTCCAGGCCGTAGGGGCAATAGATGCTCTGAAGGTCAGTCGCAACTCCAACAATGACGAGCATGTGAAGGACGACAAGATAAACCATCGAATATCATTTTTGCTTTATTTTTAGTCTAAATATATTTTATAATCAATACATTAAAAGCTTACAATACGTCAAACTATTGCGTTCATTAACCGTTTCAGTGCCGCAAGGTTTTAAGCTGAGAAACATTTATATGCCGCGTGTTTAATAAAAAGGGTTTTTTCGTAATTCCGTCTACTAAAACACAAAAGAATATAGCCAGAAAATATTATATAAATAGAGCGTTAAAGACAGCGGCCACCGGTGGCCTTACGGTATTCTGCGTCGTCTGTAAACAAAGGCCACCAGAGTCCTTACGGAACTGAAGCAGTTATGTCTGAACTCTGCAGGTCAGCAAAAATTTTCTAGAATTGGATGTATGCTAAATTAATACACAATAAAATACCGATGCAGAAATATTTTAATGGGACAATTGTCATCTTGTTTTATTTTTATCGCAAGATTACCAATGAAACAAACGATTTTTTATTGATATACCGGAGAATTTTGATAAAAACTTTAGAACTTTGTATTTACAAAGTGAATAATTAGCGATGTACAAAAATAACTTTCTCAGACGCGGATAAAACTGCGATATCCGCGGTGACATATAAAAATAAGATTTCTAATAATCTAAAAGTTGTTATTGTCGCATGTTTTATGCACACGATAATCATTGATAACGTCGACTCGCAGAGAGCACCTAAATTCTACAGATGTTTGATGTGTAAAATATGTATTTAAAAAAATCCAGAAGAAGAACAAATTCTATAGCACAGATATTAGAATTGCACAAACTGATATCTTAAAATAAAATTAGACTCACTTCAAATTTCAACCACGAATCGGGAAGAATCTTGGGAGGACTTCCGTTGGCGCCGTAAGCATATTCCGGTGCGCAGGTCAAGACGCATAATTCGCCGATCCTCATAGAGGCCACTCCCAAGTCCCACGCTTTGATCACCTTACCTAGAATAAGACGTCGGCGTTTAATTTAGTCGACGGGGGTCGGAGGACGCTAACGTACCTTTGCCGAGCGTGAACTCGAAGGGCACGCCGCGATCGCGGCTGGAGTCGAATTGAGTGCCGTCCATGAGGGTGCCGACATAGTGCACGCGCACGCGGCAGCCGGGCCCCGGCAGCTCACCGCGCCCGGCCTTCAGCACGCGCTTCAGCACGCGCTCGCCCGCCAACTGCTCTTCCGCCGGGTCCGTGTCGGCCGTCATCTCGATACTGACCCAGTCGATAAAGCCGCCGCGGCGACACTGCTGCCAACTTAACGCTAATGCTGTCAGAATCTACCGAACGAAACACGTTTTTCAAGCATAACAAATATATAAAAAAATGATTAAACATTTTTTTAGACATATTATTACAAATAACAAAGTTTCTAACTTTACTCCGACGTTACGAAGCCGCGAAACATATTGTTTTTTATTTTTTTTTAAAGCGCAAATAGTATTTTGATAATCCGCGAGCCAACTGTCAATAGACGTCTTCACCGCACAATCTATATTTCTTTGAACAAATGTGTGAAGAGATTTATTCCATAAAGTTGACAATTTTGCAAAAATATTAAAACGGTACGTACAGGTTTTTCACTTCAAATTAACCCTTTTGCATTTAAAATTGTCCCTTTTTCATTGATATTCAGAACAGAAATAAAGGTGTCGGATCTGAAGACATCCATTGATTAAAATTAAAACAATATTTTTATCCATTTTTACAGCTGGAAAAATTATGTAGTATATGAAATTGTAAAAAAAAAATTATTTTGTCGTGTATCAACATATTTTATTAATAAAAACCAGTTGTAAATATTTTGATATCATTCAATTTTTTCAATGTTTAGCATATAAATTGATATTACATGATCTGCGATTTATATCAAATTAAAAATCAGTTATAATAAAATCTCATTAAATTAATAATAAAATATACCATCATCATCATTTGCCAGCCACAAGGCTCTCTCTCGTTGAAGGCCTTACCAAACTCGCGCATGGTAGTCGAGGCCAAAGGAACCTGAGTCTTACACGTGACGTGAGGGCTCCCCTTTCGTGTCCATATCGCGGGGACCCGAGCCGTCTTGGTATGCGGTTTTTGTAAAAAGTTTCCCTCTCTTGGATATATAAATATATATACATATGGCCTCGACTACCATGCGGTTTTTTTTTATAGCGTTTCCCTATATACAAGAATATCAAACTAGCCAAAAAACATGGGATAATCAAATAAAAAAAAACAAATCGAACTTTTTAACACATTTATTTGTTTTCATAATAAATTTAACACATATCCTATTTAATAATAAAAACATATGCAAATAATTTCTAGCTGGATGAAAAAAATAGCTCATTATATACATTTTGGCATAAAAAATATAATCAACATTTTTAAAAAATAAAGCCAAATTTCCAAATATTACTTACCAATAATTTGGTAGTAGATTTATAGAGAGCATTTGGATATTGGTTTTCATAATATTTAGTTTCAATCCATACACATATCACAATACAAATGCATTTTCCAATTTAATTTTGTTGCTGTTAAGGTAAAAACAGGAACAAGACTAGTGGATTGAATAGATATTGAAAAGTTTTTACAATTGTAAAAATATGGATACAGTAATGATTGTAAATATTATAAAGCAAATTATGCTATATAATTAATTGGTGAATCAATATTTTGAGGCAAACACTAATTATGGGGAATGTTTTAAAAATGTGAAATATTTATTTTCACAGTACAATCCCCAGCATCATATAAAATGAACACGCTTTATTCAAATAAGTAATATAATGAATACATTTAATTGGGTTAGATCAATCACTACATTTATATTCATAAGGCTTACCAAATTACATATATGCAGGGCGTGACTAATGTCTATAGACATGGATATAACTCAATAAGGCCAAACAATAAACAGTGCCTCATACAGTAACCGTTATTGTGCAGTACTTTAATTGTTTAAATAATAAGGGTAGTAAACATCTAATCGACAACAAAATGCTCACATATAATTTATAGACATAATTCCAGTGTCTATATTTTGAGCAAATAAATTTAAAATAACCTAGTTTATAAAAGTTACGGATAATAGTGATTTAATTAAGATATCTTAACTGATGTAGAAAATTCATCTGAAATTAAAATATTTTGTTACCAATTTAATTGGTTAGTTATAAAAATTAATATAATTATTTCATGCCATTATCTTGAATTTTTATTTTACATAAATAAAAACTAAGGGCATCTTTATGGACTTAGTTAAAAACAATGCATACACTTAATTATAAATAAGTTTAACCCTTTCCACTCTGTCTTCTTTTAGTCGAATCTATAAGATTTTTTTTTACAGCTTAAATTACAATTTACAGATTAATTACAAGAGATATCCATCGGGAAAATTAATAAGAAGCAAGTATAGAGTTTGAATCTGATATCCGATTAAAAAAAGATATTATTTTTTTAAATTAAATAAAAAAACTTTAAATTGTTTGCTAAAAAATGTTTTGGGCCAAAATGTCTAGCTCACAGTGTGGAAAAGGTTAAGGATTCAATATCATTATTATTTTGAGCACATTGACCACTTATTTTAAATAAAGTAAATACACATCAACACCTTAACACCGGGGAATATAGAATCTGCATTATTTTGAATCTTTGTATAATATAAGATAACAAGGTTTATCACCATTTGCCATTAGTCATATCCATTCTGTATAAAGATTGAAATGTTATTTTTTTTTAAATATATAATTGTTCACGAGCCTCTTGCAAATGCTATATGCACCAATTTAATAATATTTAAAAGCTATGAATAATTTAGAATATCTAATTTTTATCTAATACTAGCAATTCAACCTAAATAGCATAATTTTTTATCTAAAATTGGCCCCGGTGTTAAAGAATAAATAAAGAATACGGGGAATTTAGAAGAATTTCTCTTAAATTAGTGAAGAAATTATCACTTAAAGATTACAGATTATTAGTAGTTAATCGATATATGTATATATTAAAATTGAATAGAAGACTATGTAGCAAATATTTGAATGCGGAATAATTTCTTTTACAAAAATAGGATTTAGCTTGAATGGCATACCTATTAATTTTCATAAAACCTTATTTAGTGCCAATCTCATTCATAAAATGTCAAAAGGTTCATTGCAAACTACTAAGTCCTCTAGATGTAATGTGTAACCAAGCAGCTGTCACACCCATGTGCCATCCAGCGCCTATATCTGACGTTTCTGATAGTCCTGCCCGACGACATATAGTCCCACCAGTACTAACAGCCCAAATTCCAGATTCTCCCACTGATATATGACGAAAACCTCCACTGTCATCTACAAAAAATAAAAAACATAAACATAAATAAAATAAATAATTTAGTTAAATTTAGTTTAAATTGACAAAAAATATATACCTGGACAATCATTTTCAAGAACAAGCCATAGGGATCCTTCAGGCATAGCAGCAGTAATATCTTTACGAATAACAATTTTTCCAGAACTATCAACTGCCCAAATGTTTTTTCGGCCACATGACAATTGTTTAATTGCATTAACTCCCGGTGCATTGTCAACCACGACCCATAGATTACCTAGATACAAGTAAAAGAAGTTTCTTTTGCTAGGTATAACATTTTAATTACATTAATATAAATAATATGAACCTGTAGGATTATTATAAGTTATCCCTAATCTCCAATAACATTCTCCCCTGCGTCCAACAGCCCAAACACCTGCTCCACCAACACTTATTCCACACAATGGTTGTGAACACGTAATATGCTCCCAGGAATTTCCCTAAATATTTATTAAATTTAAAAAAAACACTAAGATAAGATATAGTTAGTTTTAGAATACATACAGCCGGAGAATCTTTGGTGACACCGGTTCGATATAACGCATCTCCATTAATCGCAATGGCCCAAACAGCAATTGTTTCATCTTGCAAATTTTCATCAGACTATATATGCATATAAATAATCATTACGATATTGTGCAATTGAAAAAAATATATGTATTCATTTTTAAAGTAAAAAAAAATACCCAAAGTGATATATCCATAATTTTTGTATTTCCAAGTTCTTGCCATGGACCAGCTGTGTTTAATTGAGCTCGCCGGTACCATCTCCTTCTTCTAACGCAGTCGGTGAACATTTTCTTTCCATGGTATTGTGATGGAAAATCCGTAGCATACTGCCAACCATCACGGTCGACTCCACCAGGTGCATGAAAGTCAACCAACCAATCGGATACCTAAATAATAGTTAACAAATGAAATTAATCAATTAAATATGTATATGTCAGCTTGTGAGTACCAAATTGTTTATATATATAAGGAGTACCTGATGAAAATGTCGTATTTTTTAACAAAAAAATAAATAAATTACTGTATCAATTATGGATGGGTCCCATGTTTTGGATTTTTGTTGAATAACTCTTTTAATATAAATCTGACATGTTACAAACTTTATGTATTTGTCTAAAAAAGTCTAAAGAATAAGTATTATAAATAATCATTGCCTTTTATTTTTCACCATTGAAAAAAAAACAAAAACAACAATATCGCTTCTGTTACCACGGGCACGATGATTTTTATAGCTCGCATCGGCTACGATGTGCCAAGTATGAGGGAAACGTATACTGGTGACATGTGCCTCGAGAATTTGGCGGTTAATCTACCAGCGGCGTGTTATCAGTCAACGGCGGGACATCGTCGGGTGTGCGTGTTATTTACGGGTCATATTAATTAGGAGAAAAATTTCGACCAAATTATGAGGCATATCATGAATAACAATTTTTATTCTTGGAATAATCCATTTTTTTAAAAAAAAGTCAAGATGAGAAAGAGATCAGCAAGAGAAAGTAATGATGAATTTTTCATCAAAATCTTGACTTTAAATACTTGGGGTCTATTTTTCATTCTAAACAGACTCGTTTTGGACTACACGGTAGTTTCGAGCCACAGTGACAGATTAGTTATTTATATATTCTCCCTCGACTTTCTTTTACCTTTCTAGTAATATTAATATGGCATTTGCATAAAAAAAATTGATTTGAATAAAAAATAGACATCATTTTCAATACTTTGATAATCTTAAAATTTTTGCCGTACAAAAAGTGATGTGTTAAACTAAATTAATGTTAATCGAGCAAGATCGGGTGAATATAATGGATGAATAATTACATTCCATTAATTTATTCTGAGTTATTTTCGCTGTATGAGGTCTCATAATATCGTTTTAAAAAATATGTTTTCTCTATTTAATATTCTGGGTTTCCCACTTCTGTGACGTTTATTATCTGCCCATATTTAATTTTTTTATAATGAATAATCTCTTTGCAATTCCCCCATACAGAAACAAGGACCTTTTTGACCATTAGGTTCAATTTCGGTTTTACCATTGGAACCTGTCCTTTAGAAAGCCACTGTTATTGGTTTCTCACCAGTTCAAATAATTGAAGAAATGTTCAGTTTCCCATCCAATTTCATTAATTCTTGACACATTCGAACCCGTACAGATTTCCTTCAATTTTCCAATTTTTTGGAGGTTATTTTTTAAGTTAAAATTTCCACTTCGAAATTGTTTAAACCATTTCTGACACTGATATAGTCGATATTACATATTTTAGTCGCAGTTTTAGTTCTTGCCAGTAGTTTTTGATGAAATTAGTATAACATGCTATTTCGTAAGATTACTTATCTGGCAAAAATCCTAACGAAATAAGTGAAAAAAAATATAATTTCTTTTGAAAGCTGTGGTTAAGATGTCCACAAACTAACAGCAAAAGAAATATGTGTTAACAAGTTGAAACCGAAACCCAACTAACAAAACGACATTTTCTTCTGATACCGCTTATATTAATTAAATTAATCCTATTACCCAGTGCCAATGTCTATTCAGTAGCTTTGTCAATTCTCTTGTCCTTTTATGCTTTCCTGTTGAATCACTCCACATATATCTATCAGTAGGTAAACCAGAACCCGTATAACCGGAGAGTGGATTCCATCGTTGATTTTCGTATACAAAGTAATTTTGAGTATCTGTCATAGGATTTATGCCATCATTACATTTATCAAGACCTAAAATTTATGATACAACAATATTAAAATTCATACATTCATTTTTACCAAAAAATATATTTACAACAATAGTTTACAATACCCTAATGATTTATATATCATCATTTTAGTTCTAATTCTAATGTTATAATAAAATAAGTAATACCTTTTAAGACATCACTTCCCCAACCACCTGTATAAATCCAAGGAATGTGTTCGTGTGAAATTCCCCAAACAATTCCAACACTGCAAGCTTCTAATTTACGCAAGTGTCCTCCCATACAACGCCATACCATATCTTCAATACCAACTATCACCTGATGAACACAGAGTAATATTAATCCACAGAATCCTATATGTACATTTTTGTGCCACTCCAAAGAAATGCGATCACTACCAAGCATTGAAAATGATATAAATTTATAGTTTAGTTATTATGAAGAAATATTACTAACAAAATAAATTAAAATACATAGTCATCATGTGATATATTATGTACATAAATCTATGAAAATGAAATAAATAATATAAGTTTACAACTTATAAGCCATAACCAAATGTTAATTATAAATCGTACCTTTGGCGATTTATAAACAACACGAAATAGACGCAATGGACCAGTTATTCGTAAACTTGCAACAGTTTCAGGCTCAATTCGATGTTTGTATGAACAGAATTTTTCTCCATTGCTCCATACGTCATAACCATTATTTGTTGACACAATCTAAATATATATAAAACACATAGATTAATTTAAAAATATAATACAGTCAAGTGCCCTCCAGGTGGCAAAGACCCGCCCCAGGGTTAGAAGGCCACTCAAATAATAATAACTAATAATATATAAATAATTCATTTAGAAAAAATCGTAGCTAAGATTTTAAAATCACTACTGTATTGAGTGGATTTATAAAAAAAAATATATGAGATCAAGAATGTTGTTACTGAAAAAATCAGTCTGATTTATAAAATAAATATGCTGTATATTCTATATACCTTTATATGAAAATCTTGGCCTCGAATTATATTAACATTTCCTTCTCTTTCTTCATTTCCCCATTGTCCGTTTAACATACTATTACGAACTATAATACTTTCATTAAATCTAAAAACACATTAATCACATGATATAATTATTGCAAATAATTTGTATAAATTCTAAAATATTATTTATTTGTTTGCAAGAAATTTGCTAAAATAAAATTATAATACAGTGAAACCCCAATTTTACGGGCACGGATTTCGTATTTTCCTATTATTTGCATTAATTTTTTTCAATGCCGTTTTATTTTAGTACCCCAAATGTTTTTTATCAGTCCTTTCAAAAACGTAAAAACGGGGTTTCATTGTAGATAGTATTTTTTTCAAAATTATTTATGAATGTTACCGTATTCACAAAACATTCATTTTAAATTAATAATGGAGAATAAACTATGTATAACTATCATTAACATTTATTTACTACAGTATCTTTTTTAAAATTAAATACCTTGGATTAAAATGAAATGCAACGTTTCGAACTTTTTTTTCAGTTTTATGCTTTAATTTAATTTGAGTATGCCCTTGTAAGTCTATTGCAATTCTTTCAGCATTAGGAAGTACACAACCAGATATTTCAAGTTCACTTCTAGCGGCAAAATTATTATATAATAAGGTTGTGTATCCATCCGTTGATGTATCTTTCCCAAAGACATCCATTTCCTAAATAAAAAAATAAATGTAACCAATTTAACCGTTTGAACCAATAATTAAAAAGGATTAAGTGTTACTTGAATGTATAGTCCATTATCTTGACTATCCATAAGACAAGCATGTGGATCCCATGCCAAAACATCACCACCAGCTGTGGTCCCCCATAATGCTTCAGCACTAGGTCGTCCAGATATGTTATGAATCTGACATGTAACTAAAATTTAAAATATTATTATTATTTTATTTAAAAATCATATGACCAATACAGAATATTAATTATAACTGTGAGGATAATGATAAAAGTAATCACATATATAATATTAGGGGGACCCGAAGGAAATCGCGGATTTTATAATCTAATGTTGAAGTGCAGTCTGTGTCCAGACACGGTAAAGAAAGCATATGTTTTTTTGCTTAGAACTATTGTTTAGCATTATTTATGAGGGGAAAAAATATTATTGTTAAGGGTAAAATGTTAAAACCAGAAATCGACGAAGGATACTTCAGCCATAATATGCTAATTATTTTTCAACCAAGGCTTGAATGCTAGCAAGGCCACTAAAGCTATTAAATAAATTTATGGTAAATTGCTAACAGCACATAGATATCAAATTACGTTTCAAAGGCTCAAATCAGAAAATAGAAATCTAAAGATGCACCTGAAACTGGACGACCTTCTAAATTTGATGATGACATATTGAAATCCCTGGTCGAGTCGGATCCTCGATTAACTATCAAGAAATTATCACAAAGACTCAAATTTCCAAGGACCTCTGTACAGTCACATTTGTAACACATCCGGAGATAACAAAAAGTGCTCCATGGCCTTTTTTAGGTCCATGCAGCACCATTTAAGAGAAACACATTTTCAAAATATAACTGATGTCGAAAAACATATGAACGAGTATTTCGATATCGGAAACAGTAGCAGGTTATGATAAAATAATATAAAAATAGTGTTGATATGTGATAATATACCGTCTACTAGGATTGAAAGCCACTCCTCTTGATCCGTGTCAGTGTTAAATTGTATTTTAAGTGGATTTTTAAATCGCCTTGGGGCATAAATTGCTATGCGAGGGCATCCTGCTTCAGAACAACTTACAACACAAGTAATTTCGCTGAGTATCAACGTACACTAAAAAATTAATATGATCACTTTGTCAGGAAAAAGAGATGCATACTAAATTTATATCTTATATTTTAAACACTGTAAAAATTAATTTATATAATGAAAAAAGTATTCTAATATTTGAGAATTGAATAAATTATAATTAAAACAATCATTTTTATCAAAAGTAGAATGAAATAGTAAATATGTAGGATATGGATAAAAGCAATTCATTTAATATTACTTTTGTAGTTGCTCCGTCGGTTGTAAGTAAAGTGAGAGTTCCTCCCTTAGAATCCGAGAGACATTCAAGAGATAAAATACAATCTTCTGCTGCACTACTTGGACCACCAGAGCACCTTGCTTCTCCGCTGCGAGTCCAACTTTTATAATCCACAGCTTTCTCATAAATTGACAAATTTATTTCACTTCCTTGGAGTCTGGTTTTTAAATCATCAAGAATTTGTAATCGCCAAGCTTGTGAAAGTTCAGCTTGTGGAACACTATGAGTGTCCGCAAACCTATGAAATTGAAATTATTAACAACAGATAAAAGTAAAATCGATTAAATTATATAAATTATATAAAAATATTTTAAATTTTGTACCAATGTGGCAATTGAGTTGTATCAAAATTGCATCCCCCAGCTTCTACAAGAGTCCAAATGGCATCACATTCGTCCCAATATAAAGCAGCATGATCACTCTCATCATCCCCAAACATTCCAGAGTCGGTATCGAAAACGCTGCTATCTGTTTCAGGGTGGGCTTCCATTCCGACCTAGTATAAAACAAAATATCAATATTAAAATCATTTATATTCATTACACTAGGATTTTTAAATCAAAGTGTTTTTCAGTTATATGAACTACAAATATGTACTAGAACAGGGGTGAGTAACCCGCGGCCCGCAGGCGGCATGTGCCCCCCACGCTTTCTCGTGCGGCCTTTCAAAGATTTTACATTTCGACTGAAAGCGTTCATTGATCGACATTAAATGATGTACGGTTAGAAAACTGTGTCCAAATTGTGTCGACTATTTCTGCAAATAAATTTGTCATTAACCTAGCTGTGCCGATGCTAGCTGGGTCTATTTGGAACTCTTAGTTTTTGATTTTTCTCGAATAATTCTTTTAATATGAATCCTACATATTGTAAACTATTTGTATTTATATAAATATTATAAATAATAATTTTTGACTTTATTGTGCGCAATTGCTAAAAAAATAAAAACACCAATATTCGTTTCTGTAGCCACAGGCGCGATGTTTTTTCTCGCTCGCATCCGTAACGATGTGCCAGCAATGAGAATTGGTGGCATGTCCTCAGTGTGCGGTGGGACATTGACGAGTGAGCGTGCCATTTATGCGTCATATTGATTAGTTTAAAAATCCAAAATATCAACCATATTATGAAGCATATCATAAATAACTGTTTAACTTGACTTGAAATGATTGGGTCTATTTTCCCTTATAAATAGACCTCCTTCGGATGACGCGGTTGCTTTCGAGCTACCGTGACGAATCGGTTAGAAGAGCAGAATCAGTAAAATATTTTATTAACCACTCCGTGCTCGGGTTTTTTTTTACAAAAATGTAACTAAAAACATCAGGTTATTTTATTCTTTATTTAAAGAGTTTACATAATTTCATAGTAGTTCAGTTCAAAAAAGTTCGAATTAAAGATGATCGTATTTAATGCAGACAAGTCGAAACATGCGAGCAGGACTCG
>JAGXCT010036902.1:29361-43843 GCA_022495035.1 Philopotamus ludificatus | reverse complement strand
ACGGTATTAATACGTAAAAGGTATTAATACCCTTCCCGCCGTTTAGCATCAGTCGGCGTAACGGGTATTAATACCCTTTCCGCTGTTAATGTGTTAATATGCTTATTAATAAATTTCTAAAAAAACACTAGTCATATTTGTTTTATAATATTTTTATTTAAAAATTGGTTAAATATAATTCAATATATTAATTTTTAATGAAAACATTTACAAAATATATCTATAATATTTTTATGATTTTAAATAATAATAATTATTAACGTTTACTAAACGAAGTTGTGAATTATTCGTTTTATTTAACTAATAAAATAATATAGTACTATGATAATACATAATAGTTTTTTTTATTGTAAAAATAGCCCTTTTTTATCTAATATTTGGATACATTAGCTAAATTTGTTGACTTGATGATATCATCAAATTTTGACATCAATAAGATTTTCCAAAATCCAACATTTTTGGAATTGTAAACTGAAATATCTTTCTAGGTATATAGGGATATATTATTTTAGTATGCGAAGTTTTTGTAGTCCAACATATACTACAGAAAATGCTGTACCAAGAGTTAAACAAATACCGAATGATGCGATCAAAAAGCATGCCACGATAATGCCGCCCATTCCCAAAATTGCTCCTGAAACATACTTTGTATTAAATATAAAAACTAAAAAAAATATATTTTGAATAATAGATATTTGAACATATTTACCTTCAGCCAGTAGAAATCCGGAAAATGTTATAGATGCAGTTACGAGTGCAAAAAATACAAAAATAAGTACCGGCGTCAACAACGATAGTAATGCAGCAAAAATTGGCATAGCAATCAATGGTTTCTGTGCCAGATATTTTACAGTTTTTTCTAGTTTGTGAAGAATTCCATTCTCAAAAACGAGTTGTTCCAAGTATTTGAATATGGGTTTTGCTGTAATAAATATATAATATTAAATAACTACTTTTTTACATTTATTGTGGATATGTAAAATTAATACCGAATATCGCTTGCGATAACAGGCCCCTTTGGAACACGTTCTTTGGTGGACACATTTGATCATGTTGTGGTAGTTTGGCAGCCAAAGGATCAGCGTGCGGTAGTTTTAAATGCGGTAATAATTCAATATGTGGTAATTTGCCACATTCGACGTTTTGTCCACCTCCTTGTTTGATATCCTTTGATCAGGAATGTTTAAATTATTTTGATATCGAATTTAAAACAAACCAACAGTGGACTAATATTTATACAATTATACATTTGTATTAAAGATAAATATTTCATAACAAATAATTGTTTATCATTCTTACAATGAAAGAAAAATTACATCTAAATAAAAATGCTCAAGTATTTTACTTTGATAATCCGTTATATTTGATTCCCCGAATAGGTATTATCTAAATATATGTATTTCAGGCATCATCTTACGATAAAAAAACATATAAAAAATGTACACTCTATTCCTATAACTTGTATAATTGTAAGTTGTCGATTTTCAATGCTCCCCAAATTTTCAAATGTAAATAAATCAATCCCAGAACTTTTCCAATATAATTCTGATATCCAAAGATTTCATTTTTAAATAAATTTCTCCTCCTATAATCATTACTTTGCGACTCTAAAAAATGTTATTGACCCCGTTAAAATTAGAAAAAATAAAGAAAGTTCCATATCTTACAGCCTCAGGTTTGTAAACCATTAAATTTAGATAATATTACTGAATTTAGAGTAAGACCTGGGCTCCTAATTGCAAACTATATAAAAATAAAAATAAATGAAACTCTGATCAATAAAAAAATTAAGGTATTTCAACATTAATCTTAATGAAAGGCAGTACAAGTCCTAACGAGGAGAATTAAATCAAATAATTTTTAAAATATTCCAATGCATGGCTTTGATTCTGTATCAATTTTAATTATAATTAGTAGTTTTAGATATTCTATTCTGGCATTAAAAAAATAATATGTAATTTTTAAAAAATCCGCAATTATATAGTATAATTAAACGCACACCACTGATATAAAAAAAATATATATCTGATATTAATATAATTAATAATTGTATTTATTGATTATATATTTTTGCCAATTTCATGAATGCATTTTTTTCGATATATTAAATATTTTTTTTCTGTGTTTATGATTTAATTTATTTATTTGTATTCACCATCACGAAAAGCAGAAGTTTCTCCAACACCACACGAAACACGAGCGAACACTGGAACAACCAGGCGAATTGTGAATGAAATAAGTCTGTTGCTTTTGGTCTAAGGGAGAGTTATCTCGTCCATAACCCGGATATGAACCCCTGTCGATAAGTTTCGTCTGGTTAGTACCCTCGACGTAAGCTTTGATCCCAGTTTTTATTACGGTTTTGTAACACTATAATGAAACTAAATAAAAAACTGACATGTTTTAAAATACCCTATACGATTTATTACGGTGGAATTTGTAACCACATTTGTTTCGTCATTAACATTTTGATCTTCAATTGTTTATGCCTTATTCATTTAACTGCTTAACGAATTATTATATCATACAATATATTTATTTAGTCTTGCTTATAAAAAAGAACGCATAGTTTTCTGACATTTCCTAAATCAATAGTTTTTTTTTCATTTACTTAATCTTCATCTCATATAATTGTTTTTTTTATAGAATAATTTAAGTTTAATACATATACCTCCATGTACATACACGAATTAAGTAATGTAATGTGATTACATACCTACCTTTATGTTATATACTTTTATGATATTGTCACAAATTCGTTGATGATTGAATCGTCCATTTCATTTATTATAATTTCTTTTAATATATTAAATTAATTAATTTAATATATTTATTATCATTATATTTTCATATATTTCAATAAATATATTATTTTTGTGTACCGTAAATCCACAATCGTATTGGAATTTCTATTACAATGCGATCGATATTTAAAATTGCACTAATATCTATACTTTTAATCAATAGACCCTCTTCACGTGTAATATTATATCTTTGCTTTCAAAAAAAGCAACTGAAGTTCATAAAAAAGACAACAAAAATAAATTCTTTAAAATAATGATTAAAGTGTTGGGGGAGTCCCCCAATGTTGGGGGATCTGATGCTCCAGCATCATAAGCATCCCTATAAATCCGCCACTGCATTGCACTGTTTCTAATTATACAGTGTTTTTGGGGAATTTGATTTTGTTAATAAACATAATTTCAAGAACAGTGTAATAAAAAAATATTTGTTATAATTATTTTTTTATTGTATATTTTTAAATATATCATTTCATCATCATCATCATTTGCCAGCCACTCATTCGCGAGCGGGGCTTACCACTCTCTCGAATTATATATACATGAAAATCTATTATCTCCAAATAGTCTCGGACCAGATATATCGTTAACAAATTATCTAAGTTCAAAGCCCTGTCTACTCTCAGTAATCAAACTATAGACTTTTAACCGATGAATATTCCCCTAAATTGATAACATCATTAAATAAATATAACGTAATGAATGTTCAAGGTCCACAATATTGGAACAATGCTATCAGAATAATAAAATCACAACTCAATTGTGAGACTTTGGGAGAGATGATCATGTTGTAAGTGTCATATACAGTTAAACCCCATTTTTACTTGCCCAGAATTCACATGTGCTATTTGCGTTCAATTTTTACAGTCCCATGTTATTTTTGTACATTTAGTAGCTGCTTTTCTAACCCCGAATTTACGTTTTCCCTTAAAATATTTTTTTTCATCAGTCCCTTCAAAAACACAAAAACGGTGTTTCACTATACTTATGTGGTGAAAAATAAAAAAAGGTTGATAAATAAAATACATACAATTCTTTCGACATATTTTTATTGCCATAAATATTCAAGAATCATTCTTGTTTATTTATTTACTAAATTTATAAATTCTCTGGATGTCCAAATATAAAAGGCTACAAATAGCTTAATAAAATATCATCGTCACTCGATTTACGCTGAATATATGCCAATTCAAATTAATATTTAATATCAGAATTTAATGTAATATGTATAACTAATAATAGCACATGAGTTTTAAGAATGTAAATTTAAATAAAAAAATATGATTTAATATTGGAGTGTGAAATTATAATTGCGATTATTTATTTCTGTAAACAAATTTATACATTAAAATTCTCAAATGAGATTTATGTTGTGAATGTTGAAAGAGATACTGAATAAAATAATGTTTGTATTAAATATTTTTTTCCATTTTAATCATAATGCTAAAGAAAAGTATTACATATTACGTCACTTTTCAGTAATCAAACGTTTAAAAGAAAACTTGTGGAGATTCCAAAGAAAAAAAAACATGAACGGCGAAATTATTCAACATGTTAACTTATCTTAACAAACATAAAGATGAGCAACAGTTAAAATAATAGTATACGCAACTTTTCAATGTGGAAAGCGGCAAACTTTAACGCCATTTTAAATTTCAACATAAAAAATTAAAATGGTAAAATCTGCTATGCACTTTTATTTTATTTAATACCAAAGAATTCTATAAATAATATAGCGCAATGGGGAAAATTTGTATACATTATGGTAATTTATATACATAAAGCATTAAATATGTAACCAACTCGCGATATATTTTTAAATACCTTCACTTCACGAACTATTGAAAGACTGTAATTTTTTAAATATACAAAAAAAAGAAATATTATCCTCAATAATAAATTAAATATTTACAATGCGAAATAAAAATATAATACACAGTCAATGTTATTAATAAATTTTGTCGAATATATATATATATACATTCATGTTTAAGAATACACGTTTGTATTTATATTCAACATTTTAAAATTGATTAAAAACAAAAAATAATTAAATGCAAACAATATCAGAGAAAGCAAACAGTATTTGAACAATAAATTTGAGGTAAATTAAATACAATTATACAGTTCGGTATTTACAGAAGAAAATAAAATTTAATTTACAATAAAATGACTAAAATTTATTATCATTTGCGGAGGACAAATAATGGACAAACAATATGTTAAAAAAACCATACTTACAATCTATCACGTAAAAGTATATACACAATTTATTTACTACTATCACTAATTTTTTACAATTGAAATGTGCCTATTATGAATGTAACAAGTATAATACTATTTTACATGCATAAAACAAAACTAGATATTTTTTAAAATACGTAATAAAAACAATATACAATACGTTAGTGTAAGTAAAAATTACACTAAGCATTCATAATTAAAATATATTTATCGATAACTGAAATTGCATAGTAAAATTTATTACAATTTACGTAAATAATCTAGTTTTATTTTACCAAAAAATAATTATCACAATCTTATAGTAGTCCCCCTTTGCGCCCAAACAAAAGTGAGCTAAGTGTGCCGAGAGTGGAGTAAGTTTGGCCAGATTGCTTGTCAGAAGTATTTACAGATCCTAGATCAGGTCTTATTGTGTTGACTGTCCCGAGATCTTGCCGGGGTCGAGGTCGACGTTGGGCACGGGCCATATGTACTTTAAGCGCACCCGTGCCAGGTTGAGCTGGTACTCCGAGTTGAGGTTCGGGTGCTGCATTTTCTGCAGCATGCTCGACGACTTCTGATAATGTTCCAACCTTTCCTTGTTGCATAGCTTGTTTTAAACAAGTCAGTTGGGCCATTGGACTTTGTTGACCTCTCCTTAAGTAAAACGATCCTGACGAATGAAGCGGAAGAGGAGAAGTTCCTACTCCCATTAAACTATTGATTCCAATTCTTTCTACCTTATCAATTATTCTATCTCGGCGGGTCAACGGTGAAAGTTTATTTTGGGTGGGAACTGGAGAGAACGTTCTCCTTAAAATATCCGCTCCACTATTGATCAAGGACTGAATTGGAGGAATAGTGTGTAGTGGAGAATCTGAGTATTCTGGTGGAGGTGATGAGGGTGGTGTAGAACAAGGTGAACCCAATTGCGGACTATTGCAAGGTGTTGCCGTAGGAGAAAACATAGCTTTTGGAGTAGCAACACACGAAGGTGTGACAGCTTTTATTCCTCTCTCGTTAAGTATATGAGCTATGCCTATATTGCTGGAGAATGTACAAATTGAATTTCTTCTAGTATGGATGCCGCGTGGTGTATGACAAGGAGAATGTCTTGCACTTGGTAAACGAGAAGCTGCAATGCTAGAGGCTTCACTACCTCGAGCACTTCCCCACATACTTCCACCTAAGCTACCAGCTAGGCTTCCGTGCATGCTGGCCGCCGCACTTCCTGCAATACTACCCGTAACACTGCCATCGTCAGGATTCATTACCATACTGAAAGTCATATTTTTTATATGAGAACAACATAAAATATCAAGATATTTATTCTATATTATTCAAAACTTACCTATTTGTATATGTATAAATTAAACTAGAGCTTTCATAACGTTTTCCAGGATATTCGTCATCCTCTTCAACATCATTTAGACTGTACATTTGTAATCCTAATTCTCCAACTCCTTTACCACCTCTTATTTGTATTCCCGGTCTATCTTCCAAAAGCCCTGAACACAAATATAGCACATCATTAAATATACTATTAGATGATTTTAAAAATAATTTAATTTATGGAAATATTTTTATAATGATTATTACCTGACATTGTTGGCGTGGCTAGTTGAGCCCAATGATGTAGTGTTTGTGAACCTTCCATTGGCTTTACTATTTGAAGTCTATCTGGAAGACGCCATGGGTTATTTCCTGAGCCAGCAAGACTAGCACCTCGTCCATTACTGCTTACAACTCCAGTCGACATAATACTATCAGGTGTTCTTAAACCAAAAGGCAGACTACTTATAGGTGAGCTTCGGCCTGTGGAAAAAACAACTGAATTTAAAACATCTGTAATAAAAACTAATTGATATTTATTAAAACATGTAATGTTTTTACCATCATAATCGTACTGATAATGACCCGACGAAAGTTTCGCACGTCTAGCCCTAATCTCGGCGGGGGTCAGCCTCCTTAAAGCAGCTTCTAAATCGGCAGCACCAGGTACGCCAGGAATTCCGGCTTTCTGCTCACCACTAATAAAATTGCAGATGATTTTATTATTCAAACTATAATGAAAAAAGTGTATAATAAAAATAATACTAACGGATATGTTTCATCAGGATCTCCAAAACTGCTGATTACTGAAGCATTATCCATTGCTGAATCTGAGCTGCATGTACTCATGAGCGGTCCTGATGATGAGATTGTGCCCAAAGCTGGTCTTTGTGATAACCATGCCCCAGTGTTACAAGTTGGTCCACTCAGTGTAGTTTTGCCAGTGCGTTCATACACAGAACTCGAAGCACGTGATGCACATTTAACTGTTTCGAAAACTTTTTTAAATGGCGGTCTGTAAAAATAAAAGATAACTTAGAATTTTACAAAATTATGATTATGATTTTAATCGTATTTAATGATAATAATTATTTATTTACATTCGGTCACCAATTCCAGAATCCATACTCAGATCGGAGTAAAGGGACGATTCGAGTTCAGACTGGAGGGAATCGTGTTGAGAAAGACCCGCTGCCATTGCGACGTGTGGCATAATGTGTGAAACATGGGATGGTACACCACCGCGTACCATAGGCTGTCCACGTTTCCTTTGCTGTCTCAATTGTTCTTGTGTTTCTTGCAGCAAGCTTAACACTTCAGCATATCGATCCTTAAATTCTGCCAATTCACAGGCTAAACTATTTTGATTTTCTCGAGTGATATCAAGTAGGGCAATAGCCTGATCATGTTCTATTGTCATCTATAAATAAATTAAATCTATGTTACACGATCATTTTAATATATGCAATTATTTATAAATAATATACAGTAAGGCCTCGTTTAGCGTTTCCTCGATTACCGGTGATTCTAGCACTAAACGAGGCTTTACTGTAATACAATCCAATAGTAAACCCTTTACATCTAGGAAAGTTATGTTACCTGTTGCAGTTTTTGTTCTGTGATCTGAAGTCTAGCCGTTGTTGAATCGAGCAAGTCTTTTTGAATCTGATACTCTTCCTTTGCCTTTTCAAGATCATCCGACATTCTGTTAACTTCCATTTTATCACTTGCTGTAAAAATTCAATATTGTACATATTACATATATATTAGAGAAATAAAATTAAAAAATAAATTACAAGGTCAACCATATAAGTTTCATACATTTTATGAATATGTGCAATTTATTTAGTTTATAAAATCGTGTGATATTTGGATATTTTACTATACAAATGGTGCCAAATATTGACTAGCCTTGAATATAACATGACTTTAGGATATGATTCTATGTGTAAAAAATGGACTCTAAGGTATTTATTATAGATAAGAAATGTAATAGGTTATCTTAATTCACAGATGTAATAGAAAAAATCAACACACATAGGAAATAAGATTCTTTTCAATACCGTATTAAATTTTAAATATTTTTATTATATATTTAAATTTTAATCATTACATGTTTTTATTTTTCAAGTCTGAAAACAATAATTAATTTCATGATTAAAAATTTACTTTAAAAACAGATTATGCTGGATTTTATACGATTGTTTATAATTGTAATTTTATTATGAGTAATTTATGTTAATTAATGATATCTTAGTTTATATATTATTTTTCAAGGCTTTGCAAGGAAACTAATATCATATTATTAAAAACATCGTGAATTATTCTTAATTATTAATATATACATGTTTGTGAAGATAAATTTTGTGAGGATAAGAAAACAAAGCACGGTAAATATACAATATTTTATTACAAAATATAATTGTCTGTATGTGTCTTCTGTAGTAGTAGATTAGAATGATGTGTGTAAGTATGTCGAAGCAAGTATGGTCTGACAGGGTGCAGTTTTATGAAGAAAACACACTGCAAGGCCACCTTGTTCCGCCATACCTGCATTAATTTCTCCCTCTTGATCTTCATGAAGTGTAAATCTATTAAAACTTAATAATATATTCGCCAATATATTATGATCACGATGGGAATAAACACTTGCTATACTTACCTAGAGATGGTTAGAAGTACAAACAACATTTTTATTAATTATTTTTGTGAATACACTCAGAACCACACCCCAAAAATTTTGTCGGTGGAAAATGGGCCTTATATAATATCAAAATCTCGTTTTTAATTTGTTTTTACAATATGTTCATAATAATTAATATTTAGTTTTGCCAGTTTTAACAATACAATTGCTACTAATTTCCCTCAGACATAATAAGCAAGCCATGGATGACTTAATCAATTTATCGAATTATATAACAAATCATAATTTTACAATCAAAAGCATTCCCCTCATAATTATCTTAATTTTAAATACTTTATATACATACTTTGTTTAATCCAAACATTATTATGGAATTAACAAACAAAATAATGGATATATTATATATTTACCGAGTTGAGCTGTGACGTCCCGGACCAAACGTGCCTCTCTCTCCTCCACCTCGTCAGTCTCCAAAGTAAGTCTGTTGGTTTCCTCGCGGAGTGTTCTGTTTTCGTCTTCGAGGCCACCGATTCGCCGTCGTAAGAATTCAGACGACACTGAACCTCGTAACCCCCCGTTTCCATTTTCACCACTCGAATCATCTACTTCGTTGGTTAATACCTGATAATATTTTTAATATTATCATTAATTTTCTTATAAATTGCAAAAACGTCAATAACGAAAATGACTATTCGGTATTAAAGTAAATATACCTGAATAAGTTCGGTCTTCTTTATAACATCGTGTGATAACTGCGTTATTTCATCTTTGGCTGCTCTTAATTCGGATTCAAGCGATTGTACACTGGCTTCAAGTTTATTATTGTGTGTTAATAGTTCTTTGCCTATTCGAGCAGTTAATTCTAAATCTTTTTCTTTCTGAAAATTTAATATAACATGAGTGAAACTGAGTGGTTGATTGTAATTTTCAACTACTGAAGTATTTCAAAATGTGTGTTGAACTAAAAAATAATTGAAGCTATAATATTAGTATAAAATTAATAAATTTAAAAATATAAGCATGATATTCTATTATATACATATAAGGATAACAGTTAAATAAAAAGGAAGGACATATCTTATATAATCAAGGAATTTTGAATTGATAATATTAAGTATGTAAACTATCATTTATTGAATAATTTGATTAATAAAACACATGTTAGAAAAAAAATATCTATATTTGTATCATTGAAATAAATTTTAGAGTTAAATAGTGCTTTAGGGAGCAATCTTTTCAATTTTTTTCTAAATTGTCGTGGAGTTCACTTACCTCTTCTAGAAGCCGTGTAACTGCTTCTATGTCATTGTAGGTCTTGGTCATCTGGCTCACCCTGTTGCCGGATAAAACTGTAACAATAAAAATGACTATAAGAATTTTGCATCGACACTTTGTTTCATAATAGGTACCGATGATGATCCATCACCTTCGCGCGCGATGACACTCACAGTTTGGGAAAATCCGGCATGCGGTTTGATTAAAAATTCTCCGACTCTATTGGTTAAACTACCTTTCGTTGCATCGGGCTGCTGTTCGCCGAACACTCTTCGCCTACGTTTTTTCGAAAACAGCGATAAAGTCCGAGGCCACATTTATCGAGTCGCAAAGAGGCGGTGCGAGAATGGAAAATGGCCGTGACGAAAAAGATGCTATTGGACTCCGGAGAAGAAAATGGTGTCCGGGTGTAGCGTATACGGGAAACACCGCGGACTGTTTCTTGCAGGTCCTGCGAGCAGGACTCGGGGAGCTTCGATCATGATGGTAGACGGAGGAGGAGTGGCCTCATTTGGGACAAGGCGGAGAGATGCAGCCCCTCCTGCGGCCCGTGCGGAGTGATGCAGGATGGAATCGATCCGGCGGCGAGCCGGGGCGCAGGGGCGGCCGTATCGATCGGCAGCCGCCCTGGGAGGGGCGCCACCCCCGGTGCATCGACTCGGTCCTCCCTCGCACCCCCTTCGCCCTACCCTACCTCCCCAACTGCATATTTATAATCATTGATATTTTAACCAAAGCCAAGCGACCTCAGGGATGGATATTAATAACAAATCCAGCGAAAATAATAAATACGCAATTAAAATATTTGCGAAATCGATAACACGGAACGAAGAGCAAATTATTTACAAAACCTTTGTTAAGTTTGAAAAAATATTCCGGTAAATCTTAATAAGAAATTTAGACGCACCGATATATTCAATAATTATAAAATTCTAGCTAGCTCTGTAGTTATTCTTAGAGTAAATAAAACTGGGCGCGGTTAGCACAAGGATGGATAACCTCGAGAGGAGAAAGGGGAGGGCGCAAGGTTGACTCCAACTTAATAAAAACAAAAAGGGTCTAGAAATCCTCGACAGATGAGACCGAGATCGGTTTTTGAATGATCAGGCGTCTTGCGCGTCTCTGCGTTGCGTAATTATATTATTTGATTAAATAGTAAAATAACAAGAAAAGATTTTTTTCAAGTATTTCCGACTGTTTCTACGATCACTCGCCATCTTTGTCAATTATAAATGCTTTAAAAAAAAGATTATTTTTGTAGCAACGAAAGCTTGTCGAGTGGCTCGGCTGCGGCGGCTTCCAACCGGAGGGTGAATGAATTGGTCCGAAGCCAAATATTTGGTGGTTTTACCAAGCGACAGGTAGAGGACATCTCTTTGGATGAGCAGAAGTTCAGGTTTATTGACATGATCAGGTTCATTGACAACTCAGACATCACAATCTCCGAGGACAATTCGATAAAGTATAGAAACTTCTGTCCGTATACAAGCGAATCAGTGATATTAATATCATATGCCCTGTCCAAATTTATAGAAGGTTGCTATTGAGGCGGAATAAAATATGTACACTCAACCCTCCTATAGCGCCGAGATAAGGACCACGCTATAAAAACTAAGCACCAATACAAAATTTGGGGTTAGTTTTATAGGTATATTTTGTCGTAGACAAACATTGATCTTTGTTTCACGCGGCAATGTAATACATATTTACGAAAAAGGGAATTTAGCCTTGAAATTTTAGCGTTTTGTAGAAAACGGCATTCTAGAGTGAAGCACTTTATGAGGAATTGCCGCACACGCCGCTCTATAGGAGGGAGCATTATGGGAGCGCACATATATATTTTTAAATCTATCGTTCACTCGGTGGTGACCTATGCGTTCGATGAATGAATCCTGACAATTTGGGATGTGCGGTTCGAGAGGAAAGTCAGATAGTCAGAAAGATAGATTTCCGGACCCCGGACCCAAACGGGACAACATTAGTCCCTGATTTCAAAATATGCGATACAACATGAGGTCATGTTCCAATATATGGGTAAATATTATTGTCCTTATTCATTCGTACGCAACGTCTGCAGGCAGGCAGACAACATAGGCAGGGCGTGTGATCCGAATGAACAGCGAGAGGCTGGTCCATACCACAATGAACTTTCAGGTCTGGGGTACCCCGGTGCATTAGGACAGGGGTAGCCAACCCATGGCGCATGCGTCAAACGCGTCGCATTTGAACTTGCCAGTCTGATTCAATTGCATGGTAAAACAAGAGGATCAGATATATTTGAAAAAGTAATATCATGCCTAGAAAATGTTAAAATTAGATTATAATAAATGAAACGACATACAGATGCGAGTGAACAAGCATGTTTATCCATGAAATTGATCAAAAACAAAACGAAGTTCTGAATGACGCTAAATTCTCCGATGTTCTCAATAAAAAAATCAACAGCAAACATTGAAAATAGTTAGAAAAGGTGCTGGAATTGTATGGTGTATCTGAATTCGTATGTGAAAAAAATGGCCCATGGTATGTAAAACGTTGGCCACCACTACATTAGGAGATAGATGATGGGCGGCGTACAGGGTTGAGACGGGCGTGTTTCTGCTGGAGTTTCGGATTCGGATTCCACGCAAATAAAACAAATAAATATAAATAAATAAATGAAACGTTCAAAGTCTTAAAATGTATCTAGTTTTAATGGAGATAATAATAGTTTCTATTGATTAATCAATAATGTGTTACACTGTGGACATTTTTCCTCAACGCGACAACCGAAAATTCGCCAAAAATATACAAGCCCTTTTACGTGGATAATAAAAAACGTGTAGACTCATAGGACAATCTAATATTCAATAATAATTTACAACAAAAAATGACAAATAGTGACATTTAATTACACTAAATAAAAATATATAAAATTTGATTTGAGAAGTTGTGCACACATATTGAGGTAAGCAATTACCGATCGTAAGTTACATTATTTTTAGATCGACAGAATAATTTATCATCATAAATAGATGCGGCTTATTATTTATCAATATAAATACATATAAACATAGAAAATCAACAAGTAATAATATAATTTTATCAATAATTTTGGTAAATTGGAGACCAGTGGTGCCAATTTCATTAAAACAAACGCCAACATTAGGGGTTTTACTATTTAAATAATGCCAAGGCACGTAGATAGATAGCAATATTACTAATATATATTAATGTATGTAGGTAATTGTTACTTTTGTTCATATATTACTTGGATAAGTAAAATTTCGGGGAATTCTATATGACGCTTGCTAGGGAATGAATTTGAGGCGCATAACCACCCTCTAGTTTCATAAAAAATGATGTTTTGGATATAAATTAGCAAATTAAATTGTAACCATTTGATGTTGTTACTATTATTATAAATAAATACGAATCTATCTTAGTTATTTAGCGATTGAAGCCAGTGATACTAATATGCTATCGCACTATAAAAATACTAGATGAATATGTCGCTAAGTTGCATGAAGTATAAACAAAAGCGATGCAGATTTAAAACCTTTTGATAAAATCATAATTTATGTTATTGGATTATGTCTTTAATTGTGAAGCTCCTTTATTAATCATATAACAATACGGATATATATTGCACTGTACCATATATGAATTACAACTGGGCCAAACATATCTATATATGAATTTGAACATGTATTTCAATTTGATTTACTAGGACACGAATGCTACATTCAAAAATCTTAGTATATATTGAAAAATTGTAGAATTCGATAATTCGTGTAATCACGAGTGCATATTTTCGTTTATCATATTGGTAATATAAATTAAATACTGCTGTGTATTGTTTGTATATTCAGTGAAATGATTAACGATAGAAGTCATATTTTTAGTCAACTGCATCTTAGTGACTCATTTGATAAAAATAACAATCAATTATTTACATTTTGATGGACAGGATATACGATAATTTATATAATCTGAACATATTGTTGAAAATGTCATAGATTATTTAATACAATCGAGTTGGAAAGCTTCCCAGAATTTCCCACGTAGAAGCAGGGGTCGGCTCGCGAAACGACCGGTTGTAGAATTTTTGAGTATTCATTTGAAAAGAGTTTCATCATATCACGATTAAATAAGTAAGATTATAGATCGATTGCTTATTATGAATCGGAGGAAATGCTTAATATAATTTTTAAATTTTATAAATATA
>JAGXCT010036902.1:14100-29333 GCA_022495035.1 Philopotamus ludificatus | reverse complement strand
TGGACGTATATTAGCAAGTTTAAAATAAAGCGTTGTGAAAATGGTGCATTTCTACGAGATGATGCCATTAGCGATTGACAAACAATTAAGTGCCAAGCTCAACGGGGACTGCGATGATTGCCTGTGCTCGATTTTACCTTCAAGCATCAGATTTTCTTCCATGGAAACTCGTCGCTCGTCAATCGTCGGGTATAAATCGTCGTCATACTCGTATGGGTCGTCGTTCGGCGAGCGACAAATGCAGATTCGTTCGTCGCAGCGGCATTCGCAATTCAAATCGATCTCCTCGAAGTGAAACTCTCGAATAAAGTGCGAGGGTCTCGGAAGACCGCTGTCGACGGAGCTGATCGATTCGGGATGATCCCAGACGGGGAACTGAGCGACGGACGCGGCGCAATCGTCGATCGGCTCGATCCCTTCTTTCAGCCGAAGCAGACTCCACCAATTGTGACCGTCGTCGCCGATCTTCGGCGTCACCGCATCGTCATCCATGACGGAACAATCACTGTCATCACAGATTTCACGCGCGGCCCTATCACGTCAATCCACCCTCTTCCAGAACTTCCAGCGGCGAAAACTGTTCTCTTCGGCGGCCATTCCGCCACAAATCTGAACGAAGACTGTCGTATCCGAACAAACACAATCTTATCTGTTCGCATGGACGCGTGCAGCGAATGAACTGCAACCGCTACGATTGTTACGAATTAATTTACTCAAACATTCTTATTAGTATTAATAAGACTGGAAGTTAAAAACGGTTAATATTTTCCCACGCGCGCCGGAGGCGCACATTTGAATACAATTGTTGCGAGAAAGTGCGTCACAAAAGGGAGGAGACTGAAGAAAACCTTTTATCGAGCAGAGCGGGGGCTGGGAAAACCGATCGAGGTGCGGCGGCGACGACGACGACGGCGACACATGCAGCTGCAGCAGTTACCTGGGACGCGGCAGACACAACAGTCTGGGGTGGGCAGCGCCCGGTACTGAGCGCACGTGGCCTCCGCCCCCTGCACCACCCCTCCGCCCGATAATCAATCCCGTGGCCTGGGAGGCGCCCTGGCGGCGCTCGGCCGAACCATCCCGTTTCAAAACAACAGCGACGATTCCATCATCCGACTGAAGATTGAACAACAATGCAATAGGTGGGGACATTATTGATATAACGTATCGCGATCATACGACGAGACTATCAAATTTCATCAAATATTTCGGCTGAAACACGACTTTTTTCTGCGTAGAATTCATACCAGAATCCTGCTAGTATTTTCCGAATAAAGAGTATATTAAATGATATTAAAAATATAACTTATTCAAATTAAACAATCTCATGTTTTTGGCAGAGATACAAAGAACTTTCAGGCGTGTGAAAGAATTTTCTTTGTGTAAAAAATTATACGGAGCATTGTTCGCGGCGAGGTTAAATTTTTTTATAAAATATAGCATATATTATAACAAGTGCGTTTGTTCTCATTAGCTAAAAAAATATTTTTACTAATAAAAGTCCATTGCACAATATATTAAATTACAAAATACAAACGAAAAATATTGCAGTCAGTCACCCCCAAAACCAGACAGTGAATGCACCAAGAACTTATTTTTTTATGATACATACACTCGTTGACCCTATGAACTTTTATGTCGGGCTTTTTTAATAACAAATTCCGAAAATTTAAATTATAAAAACAAGAAACATTTTTGTCTAACAATGTTTTTGGTTCATTATTATTGATGTTTAAAAATGCCATAACCTTACATATTTTATTTCGCCATAGATGTAAATCTATGGTGAAATATTTTTTTTTTTTATAAAATTCAGGAGCTTTTTTTAAATAATGTTAATAGTATATCCGATTGTTTTAAATATAAAAACTTGTAATTATTAAAAGAGCTCAATGACTCATTTTAATATAATAAGCTGGAGACAATCAGCCTCCATCCCACCCCTCTGTTGACCAACGTCACAAAGAAATCTCGAAATCACATAAAAATTTCAAGATAATAATAATCATTCATATATCGTTTGGCACAATCTTGGTTTTAATTTTACACGGCTGAGAAAATATTAGAATCTGCAGAATTAATGAGTTATTGTTGATATATGAGGAAATAAGCGAAAAATAATAAATGAATACTGGTCAATTCAAAATCAATCAATGAATAAAATTAAAAATTGTATTGGGGGTAATCTTGCCTAATAAATCAGTTACGATATTTAATAATAATAGAAATAAAGCGCAAAAATAAATTAGGGATTATTCCATAAAAAGTAAATGCAGAAAAATCTGCTATTTTATATGGATCTGATAATTGAAATTAAAATCTATTTTTTGTAATGAAAATCATGGAAAACAGTAGTAGCACTTACTAATTTTTCACGTTTTAAAAGCATTAGTTCATTATTATAGGATATATGTATAATTTTGTCGTGTTCATTAAATGACACCGATTCTATTTACAAACAGATAGTTAGAGATCTTTTTTATATTTATCTACAATTTGCATATATGAGGCAGTAATCAAGTAATTTTTGATATACATATTAATAAATTAATATGTCTGCAATGAGAACGGAAATTGTCAAAAAAATATTTTTTAAACAAGCGTCATGGCATTTTTCACACGGCACGGATTCACTCTTATCGTATCAGAGATTTAAAAATGATACAAGCTTCAAAAGATATAAGCTCATTACAGTCAGAATTATATTACGGCTCCATTGTTACTAAGTTTACACAGCAATCTAAAGTTATTAAACGTGTGAAAAACTCATAATAAAGTTATGCACGATGATGAGTTTGCGAAGAAATTAGAGTGCCGTAATTTTTCATTACCGTTTGGCATAGGTTCAGATGTAGTGTGTGAGAGTGTGCAAACTAAATCTACCGTTAAATATTGAAATTCCGGAGTTAATGAACAATGGTTTTAAATTTTAATTATAAACAACAAACGGAACAAATCTATAACAATATACATAAATTGAATTATTTCAAATACGAGAAAACGGTTTCACGATTAAAATAAATTGACGTTAATCTTTCGTAGATACAGCAGATTGTATTATGTTAAAATAGCATGAGTTAATTTTAGAACAAGTTTATAATAAAAAAAAGATTCTCGCTTAAATTAGTATGAAACATATGCGTAAACAACGTATTCTTTTTTGTTCCCAAAAATCTGAGTAAAATATAGCTATATGACGAATTCTCTAAAGTGCGATGGTTTGGCCATTGTTTCTTTTGCTGCGCAAATATGCTCTTAAGAAAAATTTATTTCATATATGCGAAATTAAAAAAATACGAGTTATTTATGATATGTGGAACCAATTAATCTTAATGTTGAAAATGTAATCTATTTATTACTATTTTTATCAAAAAAATAATTTAGTGGTATACATGTGTAGTATATTAACATATCGATCGAGATATCGCGTATTATTGATTCGTGTAAGATTTGAGATTGCAAAAAATTACCGACTGCGCTTCTCGTATGCATTGCGCAATTTAGAATGAATTGACATTTTTTTTCTATATTACTATAATATAATACAATTACAATTTACCTTTATCCAACAGTAATGATCTGATGACTCTAAAATACAAGCCACCATTCTTGTCTCTCGCAATGTGATACAAGAAATCAGGATATTCGCCCAAAGTTTCGCGAAGAAAGTCGTCGTCCAGCGGTGCAAATTCTTCGAGGATTAAAGAGCGTTCTTGAATGTCCTCTTCCTCGCACTCTTCGCGGATTTCGGAAAACCTAACTACGCCAGATTTATCATTCGATAAATCCTTTATAATGTCATGGTCCTTGGCGAAGTATATATGCGGTATGTCCGATAACCACGCAGAGGGCGAAGTAAAGTTTGTCGCCAATGACGATGCAGCACTGCGGGATTGAAAATCCGTGTCATCTGCGATATAATTAATGCAGCTATCCGTATGTTTTGTACGATTGACGTTGCTCATCACATTTCGTCTTGCACATTACCACTGACACCGTTTTTGTTGGTCAAAACACTAATTTTATCACTTAAAGTGATGCGCTAAACAAACAAACACCACAATCAAACGACAATGACAATCAGCGTGGATGCCGAATAAAATCTTTGAGGAAATACCGTTGTCACACGAATATGTACGAAGATTTGGACATTTTAAGCACAATGATAAGATATCGCTGTAATTAGTTTTTAATTACAGCGGATCGTTGCTGAGATGAGTGTGGTTTTCAATAAGACAAGGCGAAATGACTCAGCAGATATAATTTAAATACAAATAATGCCAGAAGCGCATTAATCACGCATAATCAATAGATTGATAATAGGTCTTCATATGTGACTTATTTTAACAAAAATTATTATAATACGGACTTAAAGTAGATTATTGTAAAAAAGCTATCAAGATTGATATTTTATAATCCACAATTATCATAAAATATGTTTTTTTTATTATTTTATGTTGAATTAGTATTAGTAATATAATGGTATAGTGAAATTTTCAAAATGCATTTAATCTCTATTACTCAATTTAAAATAACGCGTTTCAGAAAATTTAGAAAAATAGTATGTATATGGTATATGGAACAAACACTTACGTTATATTAACAAAATTAATTTTAATAAAGATTAGGAAGTAGAACAGATTAGATAGCCAATTTTATTGTACAATTAGCTAAACAACTTAATTTGGAAATACCCAATAGAGACGTCAACTTTGACGACAAAGACGACATTAACTTTTGGAAAATTATGTCGAGGAATTCTTAAACCAAGACATAATTAGAGGAGCAAGTTACAGAAAAATATAGAAATTGAAAAAATTCGAACTACCAAAATATTTTGCGATAAAATATATTACTGCAGCTTTTGCCTAAATCAATAATGAATTCAAAAATTTGAAAATATCGTTAAAGGCACACCATCTAATTCAGCAATCACTTGCCTGTTATTATAAAATTTATTAAGAAAAGGAACAAAAGACTGTTTATAGCAATAACATATATCATCACTCCAATCGCAAAAATATCGCGGGGTCACCAATATAAGTGACACAGATGATTTGTTTATTTATTTGTCTACAACGGATAGATGGCATAACAAAGATTTCAGAGCGCCATTCACCCATATAAAGATTCACAATAGATAAAGACACATTTCCGACTAATAACAGCACAGTCGCGGATAACTTACATTATCGAAAATAATATGCATGTTACCTACAAGCCATGACACTGATGATGAAAATACTCCAGAACATATTAAAATATATTGTGTAGGTATATCTTTTATGCCTATTATTTCTATTTTTTTTATGATTTTCTGAAAACTGGCTATATTATCGAATGTAATTTTAGAGGAATATTTTCATCACATGGAAACGGTGAATTAATTGTCAATAATATTATTTTTATATTAAATTTAATCGACCTATGTCCTAAACAAAAAAACGATTTTTTTTTATAAATAGCAAATGCCAATTTAGCCTTTTTGTGTGTAAAAAAGAAAATATATGCAATACTTAAAATGTACTCATATTATCAAATTTCTCATCGGTCTATCCGGTCGTAGATAAATAAGAATTTAATTAAAAATAATGGATTAAAATCAACATTGTTTAACAATTTTTAGTATTGTGATCAAACGATCGACAGATGCAGATATTGTATTATTAATATATAGAATGATAACGATTGGCTAAGAGATATTTTAACATTGTGAAAGGTCGTTTATGTTTTAACGCCCGACGGTGTAGTTGGGTCTTTGTCGGCGCCAGGCTGACCTTATAGCCAAAAATACTTTTCTCTCGGTATCCACAACAAATTCCACAGATTTAGAACTAATAAAGGTAAAAAGCAAAGGTATAGAGATATTTAAATGATGACAACAATTATTAATGTGTATAATTTGTTATATGTCAGTTCAATAAAAAAAAATCATACGATTCGATGGCATTGCATTTATGGTTGTGACCTCGAAATAATATGACGTAGAGTTTCGCTGTTATGGTCGCTGAGCCCAATTACAGCAACATTTCAATATTTAACACAACTTCAAAATGTGTAGCAGTCGTTTTCTATTTATAAAGATAGCAAGTGCACAAAATGCGAGATCGCTGACTAGCGAGGACATGTGCAAACCAGAATCTGCAACAAAACCTGTCACCAACTCCCAGTCGTTTATGTTCAAGTGCATTTTTCTCAGAGTTAGCGAGAATTTAATTCATACATAAACATCCGTCGAGTTGACGACACGCACCAAGGTTCATGGACCCGAAGTATCCGGTTAATTAGTCAGTGGACGTATTAGACATGTACATACTAAAAAAGACGTGTGGAATAAATTAGATGCGCTGAAAACGTATACTATGAAATAGAAAAGCATCAAATCACGGCATTGCTAAATAGAAAGGAAGTGTTAATTAGTCCACGCCAACGAATAAAACAATTAAGACGCGTTTATTGTAAATTTGGAAGAAATAAATTAAGCAACTGTGTTGGCGAATCCATAACGTACATATTTTTCGATCAAATCACTATTAATTATTTTAACACTTAATCGGCCGCACGTATTTACTCGAACACATGACGAAATGCCGGCAGAAATACGCACTTCGTCATAAATAAAATCGGAAAATAATATAACAATAGACGTATTTAGACAAAAAATTGAATTCTCAAATGCAACATATTTCATATATACTATTTATAAATTTCGTAAAGGTATGTATTTAAATGATCAAATGTGCTGCCGATAAAATAGCGCCCAGAAAAGCCGATAAATAGGCTACCGGCCTATGGTGATCAGGCCTAGCATAGCCTATAATTCGGCTTTCGGCCGATTAAGTGTTAGAGATCAATTAAAGGATTAATATGCACCATCGTATTGCCTAACAATCCGTGCCAAGATGTCAATATATGATATTGCTTAATTAATTATAAATTAAGCATTAGAGTTAATTATCATTGCAACAAATAATTACTCAGTTTTTAAATAGAGCATAAACGGTGTAAATTTCTCTGTAAAATTATTTACGAATCAAAAAGAATTTTACTTTTGCATAAATATGCCATTGGTTTATATGTCCGTATATTTCCATAATCAATAACACAATATGTACGCGAGAAAACGGCTAAAATAAAGATTTAAATGCATTGATAATTTGATTTATCATCCATTAGTCATTTATACACCATGTCGCCTATGGATACGATCTAAAATCGTCATTGGTAATAGGATGGATAATTGATAGTTTAAAAAAAACATAAGATCTTTTAGATAATGTAAGAAAACATTATATTATATCCATGTATAATATATAAGAAATCATCGGATTTAAAATATAATTCACCGTGTAAATTATTGATATGTAGTAATACTGATTGGTTTTCTTCTTAATAATGAAATAACGCGTGTTGTTTCCATTACATAAACGCTAACCCTATTTTCCGGCGTTTTCACCAATCGTTTAACAGGTAACTTGATATAATTATAAAAGTATGATTTCCTGGCTCTAATTGGTAATGCAATCACGCTCAACGAACCCGACATGGAACAATATTATAGTATAATGGTTCAATCGCTGTAAAATATAATATGACTGGCGGCCACACAAGATCTCTATAACGGAAGATCTAAAGGTTAAAAGAGACATGCAATGGATACATGTTCGCATATAAATATACACACAAGATAACGGACTGTATATATATTTTTAATTACAAGTAAATCAAATCGCAAGTGACCTTATCCGCACTGAGATTGTAAATTATGTCTATTGTGTTATTATGAAAACCATTTCTCTACAATTAAATATAAACACTTTTAGTATTATCACCAAATGTATGTGATAAGAGAATAATGCATGTGTACGTTTTTACGAATTTTATTCTATCGCTGTATAATCAAATCACTAATGTCAGCGGTTCAGTATACACGCTAACAATACAACTGTTCGCGTGTACCTGCCTGCATCCTAATCTAATATATGCAATGCACCGAATCATAATAAAATGAATTCTAATAATATGATTGCAATGCTTGTTTAAAATTTATTCTAAGCACACTTCAAGATTTATTTATTTATTTTCATAAATACAATGCGTGATTGGCATTACAGAATAACCCAGGTCGCCAATATCATACATAACAGTAAAGAAAAGAAAAGAATTATAAAATCTCATAAAAAATATCAACAAAACGGCGATATGTAAGATTAAATTCGGCAAGTGGTTGAGCAGAGTAATAGCTCTGTTTACCGGACAGTTTCTGAGAGCACCTGTCCTCACATTTGGCGGAAGAAAAAGCACACGCGAACGAGCTCGATGGTAGTGAGGAGGCGTCCATAAGAGCAACTTGCACAGTACAAGGGGGTTATGTACTGCGCCAACCAACAGCATAAAAAAGTGGTGTGCCAAGTAAATCGACCTACTTTTCTCGAGGGTTACATACCCCAGGCAGCCCTGTGCCCATACGCTAGGGTATAAAATTAGGTAGAATCCAAACTCCCTCATGTAGAGATATCTAAGAAATTTCTTCTGTATCTTCTCTAATCTGAGGGAATTCGAGGCGTCATAAGACGCCCATATAATGGAACCTGATTCAAGCAAGCTCCGAACCAATATATCGTATTCCACTCGTATGAATTTCTCAAGACGAAGCCCAACATTTTTGATGATCATGTAAATTAAATTTCAACTTAAAATCAAACAAAATACCCAGATCTTTACCAGACATTTGCTCAGAAAGAGTTACGTTCCCAAAACTGTAATTAAAGAAGATGGGGGCCTTTAAACTAGAAAATGTCATTGTTTGACTTTTACCAATACTTAATGTAAGACGATTTATTATTGCCCAATCGCGCAAAGAATCAATCCTGCACCGAAAGGGCATCTTTCACTGAAGTAACAGATCGAAATATTTTTAAATCGTCTGCAAGAAGTGAAAATTTACATTGTAGGACCGGATGAATATCATTTATAAATAAAATCAATAATAAAGGTCCTAAATTTAACCCCTACGGAATACCGGAAGGTATATTGTAAGCATACGACGTTTGGGAGTCAAATGCCACATATTGTTTCTTTTTAAAAATGAGTCTACAATGATGGACGTTATCAAACGCTTTTTCAAAGTTGTTATGGATAACGTCGACCTTATCCAGTGACACAAAATTTGAAAAACCAAGAAGGCCCATGACTGTTGAGCGTCCAGGCTGAACTCCTTGTTGCTCATCGATAATTCTACACTCAATATTGTTAAATATGTATTTATGCAGAATCATCTCGAACAACTTGGCAGTTCCGGATAGAACAGCCATTGATCTGTAATTGTCAACATTCGATCTATCTCCTTTTATAAATATGGGAGTAACTTTTAAAAGTTTCCATAAGTCTGGAAATTGGGACGATTTTAGCCTGAGGTTAAAAATATGAGGAAGAGGCTCTGATATGAAAATAAATGCATACTGATTATAAATTTATAAAAGATAATGATTATATTACAATTGTAGTACTTTTATAATATAATAATACACTTTGAGTATAGAATGTATTTATTATCAATTTTAGGAAAATGTAATCATGGTCAGTGCATGGGCATGCTATTTAGTCCCCTTTAGTTTAAGACTATAAGAATGTAAGAAGACTAAAAATTAATAAATGTAATGTAATATTTCTTTTAATCGAAAATATATGCAAAATTTATATATTTTAATAAAATGTAATAACACGACGATTAGAAAAATATATATTTTATACTGCATGCCACGAATGATCGCTATCGTTACATTAGGGGTGAATCTCACTTCTTGGAGAACTGGTTTTGTGCGATCAGACATGGGGTAAGAACCAGACAATGCAGGGGATGCTTCAGCGATTACTATACTACATAATTTATACTGTAATTGGCGATATTAATCGGTGAACATTTCTTATTAGCGTACCTTTATTGAAGAAGTAAAGACATCGACCCAATCATAGCTTACATCTTTAACTTAATCATTTTTTAATGAGGGAAATCTTGATGACAGATTAGTATAGATAAGTGTATTGAGATGGATTGATTAAAATTAATTCTATACCCAGGGTACGCTTAACATTTTAATCTCCTCGAATATTTTACGTATATATTTCTAATAAAAACATGGCGATGTTGCAAGAAAATGTATGCATTACCTACTGTTAACATACGCACATCACGTAACACGTGTGCCGGCACAAAAAGGAAGGAAATAGCACATTCCATTCTACTGCAAAATAAAGTTACAGGCTAAATTTAAATATTATTTCATAGCGCATAAATCAAACAATATCGTATAAATATATATTTGTTCGTTAATTACGTAAATGGCCGCACAGTTTTTGACATGCGATGTTGATATACAATTTTCTAATGTAAGATACCTGACCTAAATAAGTCACAGATTTTAATAATTAATCGAATAGGATGATAACACACTATCAATTATTTAATATCGGCAAGATGCCGGGCGTGTACAGGGGGGCGAGCGGGAGGGGGGGGCCTAAACCACACGTGATTGTCATACGCGCGTTTACTATAGTTGTTACATAACGAATTACTTGAATGAAATATTTACACAGTGACACTTGAACACTATCAGACTCCAGTGGGAGGCTGTTCCATATCGACCATTCGCGATACACATGTCACGCGCGCGCTTTTCCGCGTGACGTCACTCGGGCGATTTTCGCGTATTTTCCTTCCGCGATCGCGTCAGCGTATCGGCACGCTGTATATTCGCACTTATTTGGACGTTCAACGATATGCGGCACAGAAACGGTCGGACGGACAACGTGCGCGACGACCGGCTCGCGGGAATGAACTGTGGCCGAGTGTTCGATGGCCGCGTGTTAACCCTCGCTGGACGAAGGCGGACAGAGTCGGCAAAAACGAAGGTGAATTATTCGCGATACCGGTGAGAGGAACCTCGAGCCGGCCATAGAATAACGAACTGACGGAGGAGAGTCAGGGGTGCGTGATCGATCTCTAAAAATAACATCGCGAGTGCGTTAAATCTTGAAATGTAAAACATGTTTAGTTTAAACGACTGTGTAAATAATATGGGCCGGCTGTTTTTCGTGGATATTTTAACAATACTGTATATGCAAACTGTCAATGCAGAATTTTATCAAAGTGTTGAAATACGCATTTACGCTCGATATTGTAATATTAATCGTGTCCAAATTCGTAGAGCTTTACAGGGGTTGATCGCTACCCTTGAAATTCCTTTTACTGTTCATAAATAGAACTATAGTGCCGCCATATAAAAGATTCATCACCGGCGCGTGGGGAACGTTCACACATGTTGAAGCATGAGGACACCACATTTATGAGTATATGCGATGAATAGTTTATATATTCATATATACAGCAGAAGGCAGGTCACTACCTACAAATACGGATTTAACGTGTCAAATTTTGACGATGTGGAACGGGGTCTGCAAATTAAACGTGATTTAAAAAGTATTAGGCCACGTTATTAATACGAAGAATTAATAAAAATTAAATCATTGAGAAAGAATGCATATTCGAAAGCAGTCAAACACAAGATGTTTATTTTATTAATATAGGCAGCCCTCAACGTTGAATATTCGAAAGTATAGGAATATAAAAAAAATGATTTTTTAATATTAAATTAAAAATATCTATCAATATACATGTCAATGTCTTGACGATTTTATCAGCTTTTTCTTCCTCACATTCAAATCTTGTTGGTCAATAAAGTATTCATTAGACAGAGAAAGATTCAATCGACTTCTTAAAATCTTCGTTTTTGACGTCCGAGTTTAATTCATTCATTGGCTGAGTATTTCTTCAGAATTTATAGAATCATTCATCACATGTGGGCATAATTATTTTCAAGAAATTTTCATTGTTGACTTTTTTATTTCAGCCCATGAGTCTCCATTAAAAATCTCCTAATGTAGGTCCACCTTCCCTACGAGTCCATCATTGGCCTCATATAATATCGTTTAAACGTAATTATCACTGTTAGGTCCATGGGCTGTATGAAGAAGGAAATATTGGGGGTAGAAACACAATATTTATTTCATAATAAACGGGTGTCCTGGAGTTGTCCGAGATTAATAACGCTTTATTAACCGATCCGTCACGACGGCTCGAAACCAACGGCTCTGCCCGATAGGGTATATTTTGTATGAAAATAGACCCCAAACATTTAAAATCAAGATATTGATAGATTCTTCGACAACACCTTGACATTTGTTTTAAAAATTGATTTATCTAAGAATAAAAATAGTTACTCGTGATATTAGCGTTAAGCGCGAGCTCCATGGAAACGACTGCATGGTAGCGAACATTTATTTACATTATCGACAAATATATTAAATATGTGCGAAATAACGTTCGAGAGCCGACTGTACTATCAAAGATGTTCCTTTCCTAAATAGTTTTAGCGATGAATCGTAGTAGCTGAATCGATATATAAATGTTAACATCATCATTTACCAGTTACGAGACACTCGCTAAGCCATTGGGCCTTACCATTGTATCAAATGGTAGTCAATGCCAAGGGAGTCGGGGTCTTACAAAGGTATAACGACTACTATTTTATATTTCTCCATATTTAATTTAGTTTAAATCCAAAACTATGTTTATTTATTTTACTTTTTTACGTATGAATCTTATTAAAATATGTTATCTATAAATAAAGAAATACATTCGATTTGTTTTTCAAGTAAATTTTACATTTTGTGTTAATTTTAAGTAATAGAATCCGTCTACATGTACAGCTTGAATATATGCACGATGGTTTTAGGAACGTATTCCCGGTGCCAAGAGAATAGAGTGTTGATACTTTGTTTTTTGCATTGTGAATACAACATTTTTATTATTAGTTATTATCCAACGATTCTCTAGAGCTCGATACAGCAATGTATGGTGAATATCTTATTTAAAATATAATTAAATTATTTTGTGTATTTGCAGATAGTGTTGAGTCTAAGCAAATACCCAGCAATCAATGTGTTAATTTTACTACGTCATCAATATTGTTTGATCAAGTATTATTACATAGCTTAGATATATTGTCTAATACAATATAATCTATCACATGATTACAAATTAAATCATCGTGTTACATGATTAATTCCAAATAATATTTATAAAAAATCGCGTATTGAAAATTATACATAATAAAATTAGGAAAATGAAACACGCTAACAAAAAATTATAATTTGCTAAGAATAAATAAAACTCAGACAAATTAGGGTCCCACAATTTAAATAATTAAGATACGACGTAGTCAAATCTCAAATTCGAGGCCAAAGGGTTAATGCTATTCGAAAATAATTGACTGGCATGCTGTGGGAAAGGAAATTAGCAAAAAACAATTATCGCATTGGCCTGAATTTGAAAATTTTTACGTTTTGAAAAATGAACAAAATAAAGCATTCCCCATTCTCTCTATTACCTGTTTGCATTCTAATTTTATGAACTTTGATGTCGGTGCCGATTACGTTTCAAATTATATTAATGACTTCCGCGACACTTCTCTCACATTAATAAGTCATCATTGGACGTGTGTGATGCTGATGATGCCAGCGGATCAGAATGTTGCCGAATAATTAAGAATGATCATTCCGAATTCAGCGTTAATTGAATCAAATATTGATATTTGTACGGAAAACTACATGTTTATTAGAGGTTTAGAGCATGACAATACAATATTTGTGCAAGAGTAACATGGAGAAATAAACAATCGTGCGAAAATATAATAAGTATTGCTGCACAGATGTTGCAGAGTCATTTGGCGGGTAATGCGGTTTGAAATGATTTAATAATGATTGATTAAATAATAGAAATTTAAATTAAATCGGCCGTTATGTGGGAATATTTTTGATCACGATTGTGAATCGAAGACGTCAACCCAAAGAAATAATTCAATTCTAGTAAATCTGTACATATTTATATCTTCGAGCCACCTGTTCACATACATATATGGCATATTTTGGACCTTAAATCAGAAAAGCGTTTTAAATTTTGACTTAATTTTGTCGAGGTGTATTCAAAGCAAATAATAACAATTGAAGAAAAGGGCGCTGGGTACGTGGCCGATTACAAAAGCTGTTATCCATTGTTGTTTAGAAGCAAATAATTGAATTGATTGTGGAATCCGTAGAAATTGCGAAATTGTTCTGAGATTGTTGCCGATCGCAAATTGCGGTATCAAACCTTAGTCAACTACAGAATCAAAAAAATCGCGATAAATTCTATTGCCCAATTTTCAGTGCCACATTGAACTTTTTCGGTCGTGAAATCGACGGAATCCGCGACGATAAATCCTTTTCGATATCAAAAATGCGTGATGATTCACCATTTAGGTTCGTACGAAAAACTGGCTGAAAATAATTTAAAAGCCGAATCAATTAATTCAAAGCTTGTTTGGCCACAATGACATATTTAAACATATAAATATATTCCTTTGTGGAAAGCATGATTTAGTTAAAATTACAATATCATATCTTGTCAGGCACGCTTGAGTAAATTCTCTGCACACATTCAACGATAATGACTGTTTCGAGTTTAAGGTTGGCGTGCCAAAGTAAATCAGCATAAAAGCCCAATTAACTTGGACGCAAATGATATGTGAAACTACGACCAGTTAGTGCGATGACGTTTAACGCTCCCGAAGAGCCTCGACAGAAGTGCAGCGGCCACTCTCCTACGGTCCAGTCTTCGGCGATTGTTGTTGACCGAGTTGGTCCGGTGATCGGCCCCAGTTGCCACGGCACCAGATAGATCCACATACATACATAAATAGCCCGAGAACCAAGTGAACAGAGCCAGTGCTATTGATCGCTGTTTGCTAAACGGGGCGCGTCCATTTCGTATACAAGAATCAAAAGAGCTTAGTGACACCGATCGATACACTTTTTATTAGCGAAGACGTGCCAATTAATATTGCAAACAACGGTTTTTCTCCATGGATTGTAGATACAAACTAACCGGCCAAGATAAACGCATGGATAACTCTATGACCATATATTATATATTTATCTGGACGCTAAGTGAGAGTCATTAGCGAACATAAAGTAATTATAAAGCAATGCTGATACGTTTTACAGTGTATTTTGTTTTATCAAAATGTCATCAAATCCACGCGCAATCATTATCAGCAATAATATTAAATATCATGTAGATAGCGAAAATAAAACTACACATAAAATCCATTTACACATTAATATATATATATATA
>JAGXCT010036902.1:0-11760 GCA_022495035.1 Philopotamus ludificatus | reverse complement strand
TATTTTTTAGATATCGATATAAATAAATAATTATAATGTAACCACTAAAAACTCCAGTACAAATTCATTCTAATTGGCAATTTGATATATTAACTATTGACAAATTCCATACTCGCAAATTATAATAAAAACACAATACACCATAAACTTTTACAATGTTTTGTTAAACGCCGTGAAAACAATTAAAATTTAATTCGCATGTGTATTCCGTAATGTCACTTCCAATCATCATCATCATCACGCTATATTTCAATCAAACGGTGAAGGCAGAAAATGATAGGCGCGATTATGAGTGCGATCACTCTTTACAAACGAGTCAAATCTTAATTGCACATGCAGGTTTTTAAAACGATATTGGAAATCGAAATATGTATAGTAAAGAAATATATTTATGAATAACAAAGTATTTTATTAACACATTACCGACCGCCGAAGTCACATTAGTGTCTTTTTATTTTTCGCGCAAACAACCGCTGACTCCAATGTGGCGTTCTTATATACGTACAACATTGCTGATTTTCTTTTCCTTATCTACTATTTATGCTTAAAAAGTAGATAAAGTAGATAAAAAAATAACAAAGTTATAAGTAAACTCATTAATTGTATTTTACGAATATATAAAAAAAGATTTTCATTGGTAAAATGAATAAGAAACATTTATATGGTTTGATCTGGTATCCTATTTAATAAAAGGCATATTTTTTTTATAAATAAATGGAAAAAAAAACGTGCTTCAATTTTTGGCTAAAAATCTTTTGGGCCAATACATCTGGCCAGCAGAGTGGAAGAGGTTAACTAAATTAACACAAAGCAAACGAAGCCGATTCGTAAAATATATAAAAAAAAAAAAACAGAATATGAACGTGAACGACGAAGAACGAGAATTGGTGTCGTCTGGTATATTTGGTCGCATCCATAATCTTATTCTATACTACACAATTACGTTTTTAAAATAAATATAAAATGGTAAAAAAAATTGTCTCCATTTACGGTCTACTTTATTAAAATCTATGAAGCCGAACTGCGCAAAAGATCTATCTCTTATAACAAAACCTCTATATTTTTTTTAAAAGGGTATTAAAAATTTACCAGATAAGTGGGAGAAGGTCACATATAACGAGATAAATAAACTATATTTAGCTTTATCTAATAAAATTGTTTACAACCAAATAAAAAAATGTAATATACAAAGTACAATCCAAAAATAATTAGAATTTTTGAATTACGCGTCCAATTTTTTACATAAAGGATTACTATATTGTTGGCTTTAAAAAAGATTTTACGTACATTGGTGCGTTCGAAAAAATGAGATTACAACGTTTTGCCAAAATTGAGGGGGAAAAGCAAAACTCGTCAAAGGAGCTAAACACCATACCAAATATTACAACTCAGTCAAATGACTGGAAAGATAAAAAGAGCGCTAGCACATCTACACGTATAATGTATTGCCTAAAAAAAATAATCATCCCATGTTAATATGTCGAAATAATATGTTTGTTTCAAAATTCATCTAACGTTGTAGTTTTTAGCATGCAATTGTCCAAACAGTGAAAATTTCCAGTACATCTTTAAATAAATATGTAAAACACAATAATTTTTGTCGAATTATTAGTGCATGATTAAATATAATTGCTGTGTAAAATATGCGCTTGCGATTTTGAGGCTTCAGAAATTCGATATGCATATAAATTCATTCATATATTTTACATACATTCGATAATAGCGTATATTGAAAGCGAAAACTTATAATCACATGATTCATACCTAAACCGGTTATACTGCAGAACAGCTGTGATCAATTCGTAAAATGAATCATAATGATCAAAGCGTAGTTAAAAAAAACTTGCATGATTAATTTCCCAGCCCATTCGCCTCCATTTAAATTAATGATGAGAGTAAAAGGAATATTCCTTTGACACACAAACCTCTCATACATCATAATTATTCAGGCTGAAAGCTTTGTGGAGAAAACGATAAATAAAGTCAGCTATGTATGCACCTATATTCATATTGTCTGATGGTTATATGAAGCGAGTTGACGTGAAGTTTAGGAAATTGGATATTTGAACTTATCTAAATTTCCTTGAACTCAAATGCGATATAAATCCTATCAATAGCCTAACCCAATTTAACTGACTAGCTTTTCAGGCATATGATTTATGTCTTGATAAAACTAGAGCACGAATCTTATGTAATAATAAAATAAATATAATAATTTTGTAAAATAAATACACGAAATCAATAAAGAACATAATTATAAATCAAGTAAAGAAACATTAAATGTCAAAATCTTCGCTTGTATCGATTATTTTAAATGTCATGATAAAATATGAACTCATGCCACACCTTATACCACGAAAAATATTTCCAATTATAGACAAAAACCCAAAAATCATTACAAGCAATGAAGTAATGAATAAAAAATCATTGCGCGTGTCTAGGTACATATATTAAATTATTTTACTGGATATTTAATAATACAATTTATAGCATTTTTACGATTCATAAACACAGAACGTATTTACTATATGTATTATCAGGAAAATGCATCATGTATATAGTTTTTCATGGAAAACTTTTATCGGCGATATGCATAAATAATATTTTTCTTATTCGGTGAATTTTTGCGTTGTAATCATCACAAGATCAACGCAGCCACCTTGACGATTATCAAATTTAACATTGAAGACTCAGCATTGCAAGAGCGCACCGATGCGATCGGCATTGAAACAGTGTGATGGTGCGAATCAGGGCTGTGACAAAACGCAAGAACGCGGATCCAATCCCGAAAATGTGCGAATCGTGTTTCACGTTGCATTATATTACCGTTCTCAAAATCATTTACACGAATTTTGTAATTGGCAAAACACGGTTACATCCATCTGATCATGTCACATGCCAAAATAAAACGTAATGAAACGCGAGGAAGGTCATGAAATTGCAAGACCAATGAAAAAAATCGTGTCCGATGCAATTTGCGAAAGGTGTATCGTGGGATAGTAATTTTTTTCATCATTGAAAGTTCAGTCGGATTTAATTTATAATTCGTACAACAGGTGGGCACGAGGTAACAATTCTAAAAAGTTTAAATTCGTGATACGATAAATTAAAGATTAAATGTTATGCGGCCAAGTATATTCTAAGGTCCTATCCTAAGAATATATTTTCACTAATTCACACAAATAAGGGCGTGATCGATTCGTAGAACACGTGAAACGTGGCCTACTGAACTACTATTTTGGGACATTGATTATAATAGCTGAAATTTTAAATAAAATCGTTTCTTGTCATATAGAAAAGGAAATAATATTAAATTTATGATTGTTTATACAAATTCTACTAAATATCTATATTGTATTTATTTAATATATTGTTTTATTCTCATTTTTTTAGGTTTACAAAAAATATTTTGTCAACCTTCAAAGTAAGTCTTAACAGATACACCATAATGGCGTTAGGCTCCTATCTACCTAATGTTGGGAAAATGTCGTTTTAATAATAATTGTCGCATAATATAACGGAAAAAATATATCCGTAAATTTGGGAGTGGGATATTCACCATAAAAGAATTTTCATTTTTCCCCTGCAGCGAGGGAATAGGATATTTTCATAGATCTTTTTCGTCAAGGGCCCACCCTGTCGAGGAGATTCCTGGAAGCGGAATTTCGGGTAAAACGATAAAATCATTTCTTACTCAAAAAATTAATATTCTTTGCATGCATTAGGCAAAAGTCTTCAAAATTTAGTTACTGACGACTAGAAAGAGTTTGTGAGAAACTATTTGCGATGAATGGAAATTTTACTAGTGAGGCAAGTTGAAAAACGTACTAGTATAAATTCTACATGTCACAAACTTTTTGTATTTGTCTAAAAAAGTTAGAAGAAATAATCATTGACCTTTATTGTCCGCAGTTGCGAAAAAAAATTAAAACAACAATATTCGTTTCTGTTGCCACGAGCGCGATGTTTTTCTCGCTCGATGTGGCAAGTGCGAGTAAAATGTACTAGTTAACTAATAGACACGTGCCGCGAAAATTCGGCGGTCGCAATAGTCGGCCGCGTGTCCTCGGTTTACGGCAGGACATCGACGAGTGTGTGCCATATACGTGTCATATTGATTAGTAGAAAAATCCATAATATCGACCAAATTATTAAAGCATATCATGAATAACTATTTTTATTCGTTTATTTATTATTTCATCAATATCTGGACATTTCATTATTTATTTATGACTATAATTTAAAAATATCAGTGTTAAATCTCTAGATTGGCCTGGAAACGGCCCAGATATAAATCCAATAGAACATTAATGCGCAATAATCGCGAAAAAAAATATGAATCACAATCTAAAAGCTTTATAGATTATATTAGAAACCATTTGAGTCATGCCTGTAAAAAAGAAATGACCAAACATTTTTTTTGTACAATTTGAAAGAAAGGTTCATTAAACTAATTATGCATAGTAGAGGAGATCTGTAATATTAATATGTTTCCATTGCCACAAATATTTTTAGATGTTTTTTGAATTCACATATAAATAAATGAAGAAATCATCAATTTAGTGGATTATTTAAATATCCTGCCAGAAATCAATTGATTTATGAAGGTCTGCAAAAAACGTAAAGCATTGAAAAATCAACGAAAAATGAATTGACGATAGATTTTCTTTCGTTTCTTTACACATTTTTATTAAATATTAAAATAAACATAATCGTAAAAAAAACAAATATGTATTGAAGCTGGAAAGCAATCTTGCTATTTCGAAAAATGAAACATTTCTAAAAAACCAAAATACAATTAAAAGTGTTATTAATTCTTAAACTAAAAGAAAAGAACCCGTAGTTTAGATCTTTTTACACAGTTTATCGTACATTTAGTGAAAGAATCCTAAAAATTTAAAGCAAGGTCGATTTCTTGGGTCGATATAGTTTATAGGCAAATTCTAAATATACAATTGTAGCGGTCACAGGTTGAGAATGCCTGGATAGGCGGATATCGGGACGCAAAATTACATAGAAAATTGTATCGTATAGTGTTGCTTTTTTTTGCAAGGTATAACATTCCTAAATTATCGATTACCCTATATATTCACAGTTCGAATAGAAAATTGCGTGCGAATTTTCACCACAGAATATTATGCCTTGGGGAGAAGCTTACAATTTTAACATAAATTACAGGTTTCAGGTCACGACAATAACGTAACGTCCCATTTTGTTCACATCGAGTCAATTTTGTCGACCGGAAATACACACCATGCGAATATGACGCATCGACTTAGCATCAAAAAATACAATCGGATACAATAATTGACGAACACTTTAAAATGTTTAAGGCGATTGTAAAAAGTACCGAATTGCGCCCGTGGTAGTGAAAGTATTAAAAAATCACATGCACTTTTCTGTTCGAAGACTTTTTGCGACTCGACTTCCTATGACAATGGAGAAATCGATGAGATGCCATAACACAAGAACGAGCGCAAAATAAATCTGCTTTAGAACCTGTCGCTTATGCAAATTAAGTAACACGTACGGAATTTCTATTGATAAGGTCAACAACACTTATGTATGTATAATAAAAACAAAATTTGGGCATGAAAAACGGCGTTTTATATGTTTAATGACTGATTTTTTTTATACAATGTATAAATAAGTTAGCTTTATTGTGTGCATTATCAGATTAGAATGTATCGATTAAATAAGAAAACGAAACACCATTGTTGTTAAAAGATTGAGGTAAGTTGCAGATAAAAATCTGCGTCAAAAATGATTGAACAAAAAATTAAGTAAAAAGAGAGTACATAACGACAGGATGTGAATTGGGGTGAAAGAAAAAGGTCAAATTGTGATAAATGAATAGAATTTGCATGATTATAGCAAAAACTACATCGAGCTTTTTCTATAATAATTTTCGAATTGAAGGTTAAAATTGTTTGCGTGATCGTTTTATTATTCGACTTCCATAGTTACGATTTTTCTGCAATATTTGCATAATTATCTGTAGAATTAATTCTTCTATACGTTATAGTGGGCAATGACGTCAGGATATTTACGTAAACTATTCTCCACGAGACTTGCGGATTTTTTGATATGCTTGTTTTAATGCCAAATATAAAAATAGTGCGTATGTAGGATGAGACTGTGCCAAGGACAACAAATCATATTTCATGAAATCAATAAAATTCGTTATTTTCAATAATTACAGGCAACATGAAACTAATTTGACATGTTTACGGTAAATTAAATATCTATAAATGCAATCAATCAATATTAATATATGTGTATAATATATTATTTTTATTTACTGTCACTATGGGTTAAAAAATGGTGTACGTGCTGAAATTCACGTAAAATTTAAAAAAATGATAACCGGATTAACTATTGCATTTTCAATAAAAGATATGGATTAATTAAAAAATATATGGTATGTATACAAAAAGAAATTGATAACAACATAATGCATTGAAAATTTAGATAATATGTACACAATAACATATTGTTATGTAAATATTAGATCGATAACAATATATTTAATAACAAAAACAATACTTTAATAATCTTACCCTGGGAGACATACATTTAGGAGTGAACTGATGAAATGTCAGTAAAATATAATACTGAATGGAAAAATATCATATAAATCATTTTGAAATGTAAAACTGATGAGCAATGCATGTTAATGAAGAATGCATATTTACTTGCATTTTCATTAGCGCATCTTGGACCAAATATTACGTAGGAAATATGTCATTGCAGTAAGTATAGATTATATTCACAAAGATACGAGGAAGAATATTTAAAAATAATGTATACCCAGTAAATAAAAAATATGTATATGTTTGAGAATCAATTTAAATAATTTTACAGCGTGAATTGAATTCTAGTGAAATTAAAAAAAATGTAAGATGAAGCATTTATTGTAATTTACATATTATCATTGAAAAACAGCGAATATACCAACTTGAAAATATAATAGAAGATTCATACGAAAATTGAAAATGCAGTGTCCCCTATGCCCGATACCGAAACGGAAAATATCAATAAGATTCGTTCTAAGATGGAAAATTAAATGGTTCGAATATTGGATTTCCAATTAAATAATATTATTTTACTAACGACACCTTTAAATACATGATAGCATTCACGATAATAACACTTGGATAAAATAAACGATGATTTGGGATATTTTTTATTCTAGAGACATAATAATAAAGAAAAAAACTCACGAAAATAATTGAGGGTCTCCCTAATTTGATCGGGAGATAATTTGAGATCGGCGTCGTCGATTTTCAAGGCTGGCGATGGTATAAACCAGTCTTGATTCTCGTAACCTGAAACAAATATATTTTTGTGAAATTCGGAAACACTATACGTCCTTATGCAATGCTATTTAAAAAATACATATTATCTTGCATACAGCTGCGATATAGCATTGCTTACCAGAAAATGCGGTTAGCGAATCTGCTCTGAGTCTATATTTAGGAATATTCTCATGTAGTAAACTTATAATTTCAACTTCCGGCAACTCACCGCCACTGCAAACCTCTAGAAATAAAAAAAAACTAATTAACAATATGCACAAAATTTTTAAAATCCATTCGAAGTACCAATTTATACTATTTATTGTAATAATAATTATAATCGTCACTCTGAAAATAAGATTAATTTTATAAAATAATTAACAATATATTAAAAATGAAAAATAAAATATTGAAATTACTAATTGATAAAAAAAATTCTTGAACGAGGATGACCTAATACAGAGGATTACGTCAGATATGTATATACGTCAAGCAACCGTGAACATCATGAATATTTTACGCTTGAATTTTATTCTTGTCGATTATAAAACTAAGCGAAAAGATGTTCTTTAGAAAAATATATTATACATGGTATTTAATTTTGAATACAAAATCTGACCTAATTCTACATACCTCAATTTTTTTGCTAAATATTTAATAAACTGCATTTGTTTATGCCAAGAAATTTTTACTATAGGTCTAAATATTTACTTAAATGCAGACTGTAGATTATGCAATGATGAAAGTGAAGAAAGATACCGAATTATAAGTGCTTTGAATATGTACGAACACATAAAATTATTCCTGAAGAAACAGCTGAAACGATGCGTGGGTGCGTGGAATACGAAAAGTTTAAATTTACATCGGATCGTGTCGAATATGGAGAATGACGGCATCAAAAGGTTAAAATAATGGTGATCACTTTAACGAACTCAGTCCGATTCAATGTAATATTTTATAAATATCATCTCGTTATATTCGTTTTATATCCATCGTTAAAAATTTGATCTACAATAGTGTTAAAAATATCACAGTTTTCGTATATACAACTAGCCGAAATGTAAACCATAATTTTATTCTGACATTCAAACGAGAGATCGTTCACACCAAAACAGGTCAGCCGGTATAATATTGCTTCGAATCTAGGCGAAAAATAAACGGAAAAAACATCCATCCTGTGAAAATGGAAGAAATTCGAATAAATTTGTATGGGTTCCGCAGGAAGTCAACGACTGGCTTCAAACAAACGCTTGGAAGATGGCCAAGAGTCGGGTTTCCACATTTAAGACATTTGTTTTATTATAATTATAAAGAGGAAGAGCATCCAACTAATTCATTCAAGAGATCGTTAGAAATAACTTCTACAAATCACGATAGATAGTATATTTTTTATCTATTTATTAGACTCAGGATTTAAATAGAAAATGATTGATGCTGCTGATCAAAATGTATTGGGTAGTTGAATAAACAAAATAATTGAGCATATGAACCGTAGTTTTTAACATGATGATTGCCATAAGGACGCATTGTGCCTAGTCAATATATAAGATTTGATAATAAAAAAAAAAAAAAATTTCGCGGGCTGTGTCCAATTGTCATCTTTTGTTGTGTTGTAAGCACACATCTGGTATGCTTGAAAAGACGGGCAATCGCTTATATTGTAATATATATTTTAATGTCGATTTTAATAAATAATATTCATATTAATAAATTATTTTATCTTTTTAAAAATTTTCCCTCTTGGCGTCCCTAATTATCCGGCGTCTGTGTGCGCCGCACAATCTGATCATATGGACGGCGTGCACCTGCTTCCGCCTGATGTATCTTGACATTGGTAGTCACAACTTTATTGTTAAAAGGTTTCATGTTATTTAGTGTGATAGGTGTTTTATTTTGGAAAAGTATAATAATGCTGAAAGAATTTTTGGGCAAAAACAACATTGTTTGATTTTTCAGCCCCTATATTCGCCCGACATGGCTTATAGATGATTAGAAAAAGCACTAGCACAAGTGTATTTATGAAGGATAAACTTAATATTGTTGAATAAATAAAGGTCTTTAAGAAAAATGAACAATCGAGTGTTTTTGGTTTATTCATGGCTATGAACTGTAAAAATAAATAAACAGTATTCGTAGTGGAATATACACATTAAATTAAAATATTATAAACGAATCGACCGGGAATAAAAAAATATATAACAAATAGAAAAATAATATGAATGATTCATCAAATTTTCTTTCACCATCTCAACAAGATGTCATTGAAACTTCTCGTTCGATTGATAATTTAATATCTCTATTATATTTTTAATAATATCGCAGTAATACAATAACAACAAAAATATTGGCATATAGAAAATAAAATTGAAGTTATTATATATATATACTAGAGGGATCCCCCTTCTAAGGATTGCAAATGCACAATAAGATCAATGCTCACTTGAGATTCGTCACTTGTCGACAACGCCTAAGATAATAAACAATACAGAGACAAGCCCCCACCTACTTGCCTGAACACAGTCAGGAGGGTAAAATCCAATACCAACAGTGGTAAAAGATGCACTACAATGCCAGCAAAGGCCAAAATTGGAAAAACTCTTTAAAAATATCCGCATACCAAGATGGCTGTTCATGAACACAAAAGGGGAGCCCTCGCGTCATGTGTGACACCTAGGTTCCCTTGACCTTGACAACCATTCAAGAGTCTGAAAAAGCTCATACGGTCGGCGAGTGAGTGTCTCGTGGCTGGCAAATGATGATGATGAATGATAAAAAATGCAGACTTTGACCTAATTTACGCATTATTTAAGATGTGTTGAATTTAACAGGCCAAGGGCATACAAACACGAGCTTAGATTTTTGGAAATAATCATTGTTATAATAAATTATGAGACGAAATATCCGCGTTAATTCGAATACTATCATTTTTTTTCATATAATGAAACAAAACTCATTTAAAATGCATTGTCTGCAAAAAAAATGACGAGAAACCATATCACATGATAAATATTTTCCATACGTCTGAAAAGATTGCATAATCAGCTTTATCTTTGCGAATCCGTTGCCAATGCGCCTTTGAGCAAAGCATGCTAATGGTGTTAAAATGTATTCAATGAAAGAACGCCAACATGATCTGTCTGCGGCATCGGATGTAAGCTAAAGCGACCATCTAAAAAAAATTCAAGGAAAAATGTGTATTTTTGCATTTATGATTTGTCTAATCCGAGTTGTATGTACATACGCTTTCATAAAAGATTGCTAATTCAGTTTGATTGGCAAGTAATATAATTGTTATAGTTTTCAAACGATATTGTTGTATTCAGAGATACAGTAATTCGATTAATATTGCTTCTCTGGCTAATATGTCAAGGTGAAGATTGGGATTTATAACCATACTTAATATTTCAATGATTTGCTGAAAAAACGTCAACGACTCTACATTCGTAATTACTCAGATGTGCGAATTTAAATTTATTACATAAGAAAAAATGTGAAAGTACATTTGAAGCATAACATTTTCATATTTTAGCGCTACTTCTTTTATTGCTAGCTCGGGAATGTGGTCGTTTGAATACCATTGTTCCACGTGCAAAGAAGTTTGTGCTTCTTGTCGCCAAACTCGACCGACGACTGTTTGCGCAGACGCGGTCTGCCTCTAGCCGCAGCACCAGCAGCGTACATCGTGCTGCAGACGCACCACTTCACATCACCGGCCGGTTCAACGTCGGCGACTCGATGACATAACCGGCACGTCGCGAGCTATTGGGCCGCTGCAACGGATTGCAGGGAGCGGAGGAGCCGGAAGGCTATCGCACTACAAAACAATACTGCGAACGAGAACTGCATCCGTGGGAAACGCCCGTGAGAGACTTGCGGTAAGCAGGAGAGCACTGTGGGGATTACGCGTGGACCAGAAATAAACAGCTGAGAGAATGGCCGGCATGGACGGACGCCAACAAACGCACGCCGCCGTACGTACCGTCGGCATATGCCATTTCGGTCCTGAATAACAGCCTACTAAGGTTCGAAAGAACGAAAACGAATCGAGACTCGGCTTATTGTTTGGAATTAATTTTGATTATAAACATATTAAACGTAGCATCGATGGCTACCTACACACGCAACTAGCGAATCGGTTTTGCACCTGTAAAAGCGTTAAAAATAAATGACATTATTGACACAACATATCTCATATTAGCGCGTTTAATTTATGCAAATGACACATCTATGTAAATATAACGTCGCATAGCGTCAAAAATGCATGTAGATCAAAAATAAGAAGCAAAAACATATTTACTATATTTTAAGCATAAGATAAGATAAAAATCATGATGGCATTCATATATTTTTTCAATTGCAATATAAACAGCGAGGCATATATTGGGTCTACTGGAAAATTCTGTCAAGATCATGTTAGAGCAAAATCCATTTTTGACAACATCGGAGATTGCAGAAAGGCTTG